>CAUYRH010098116.1:0-43425 GCA_963574655.1 Perodicticus potto
GGCGGAAGGGACTGTATTCATTCATTTCCTGGCCAAGGAACCCATACACCTATATATACCCTGAGACTAAAGGCCTAAAGGAGGAGACGGGGAAAGACTGGGAGAGAAACGGAGAGAGCTTCTCTCTCCCCACTTGAATTCTCTCCCTCTACCAGGAGATTTAGTGTTTTTTGTATTCTTGTATTCTTTTCTGTAAATAAATTCTGTCTTACCACTGGGGAGTTGGGGGGGAATAATGTAATGAAGAATAACGAAATACATGTATTTAAAAAAATAAAAAAAATAGGTGAATAGGTGTTGACTTTGTTAGTGTTGGGGGGCGGGAGAAGAAAAAATGTAGATTATTAATTTACTAGAAAAATTGAAAACAATATGAATGCATATTATTGCTTTCTGAGCTAGTGGTTACTTACCTGACATAAAGAATGTGTAAATCATGATTCGATTTCTTATAAAAGTAAAATGTCATTTTTCATTGAGAGAATAAACATCTTCATTGCATATCCAAGTTTTATGAAATCTAATACAATCCCCCGATTGCATATGCTTTATTTTAATACATTTCTTCTTTATAGTTTTTATAGTTGTTCTTCTGAAAAAGCTATTAATAAATACAAAGTGATTTTACTGTATGGTAAGATTTGTTTTTCTCTTCATAAGGAAAGAAAATACTTATATGAAGCATTTAGAGTAGAAGCTTCCCTCACTCATTCATTCCCATTCTGAGAGTCTACTGGGTATTGGGCAATGACATACGTGTTGGGACACTCAAGGGGACACACACGGGTTTTACGTGAGGACAGTTCAACGCTTAACCAGTCACGTCCCATCCTGTGACTCGTGAAATAGTTGGTGTCCTGTCCTTGCTGTTGTAGGTGGAAGGAGTTCTCTTTCTGGTTTCTGGAGACTATGACAAGGCATCCCTTGGAGTTGGCTCTTTATAGGCCGAAGGACGTGAGATGAGGTTGTGAGAAGTTGCTCTCAAGACCTCAAACTGGCCTGCAGGACCTTGGTCTCAAGGCCAGTCCTGTTTTTGCAGGTCAAAAGCTTGCTCCTCTGCATTCTCTCCGGGGCATGTTCTCATGCTTGCCCCTAGACTAATGCAAGCTAGCAAAGACAAAGTCCATGAACACAGATGGGCAAAAGAACGCAACTCTGTTAGAATGTAATGCTTAACATCCAGATAAATGTCACCAGATTACTATCGAATCATCTCAGCCCTACACTCAGATGAAACCTGGGAGTTTTCAAGTAACCCAGTGTGAGTTCAGGATTTGGGTGTTGCTGTGAATGATGAGTTAACTCCTCACAGCTGACTCTGGGCCTGAGGCGCTAAGCTGTTTCCAGGTGAAAGCCAGAGACGGCTCTGGGCTCTGCCTAGGATCAAAGACACGAGGTCTTCTGAGCCGGCCTCTCCTCACCCTCAAGGTCTTCCCTTTCCGGTCTGAGACCCCCCACTGCTCTGTCCACTGCAGGACCAGCCAAGGCATCTGCTCATTAGGGAAAACAAAACAAACCAATAAAAAAAAAAGCATCACACCAGCTGCTCACAATTTGTTGACCCAACAACTAACTGAATGGTCAGAATGTATCACTTTAGATTTAGCTGTGCTTTTCTCGGTAGAAGTAGTCCCAGCTCAGGGGGAGGCAGGACGGCAGAAATGGCGGCACCTGTGGCTCAAGGAGTAGGGTGCCGGCCCCATGTGGGGTGGTGGGTTCAAACCTGGCCCCGGCCAAAAACTACAGAAAAAAAAAAGAAATTCCAAATCACCTCATTCCAATTCAGGGTTCAGAGGCAACCCTGAAATGGTGAATAAATAAACAAACAAACAAAAAATGAAGCTAAAGGAGGAATCGGGTATCAGACAGCCTTTGACCAAGGGGAATAAAGCCCTTTTAATTTTAGCAAATGTGGTGAACTTTGAATACCACTTGTGAACGATGTAGATTATGGGAAAATACTTGTTCAGCTTCATGTGCTTTGTTTTTGAAGAGGAAACGCTCACAAGGAAAACAGCTCCCATATGTTCTCACTTTCAAAATTGTGGAATAATTAGTGCACTTTAACGAGTCAGTGGATCTGTCTTCTCTGTGAGCACCAGACGGCACACGCAGTAAATTGATAACTTTCAAGTGTCTTTGGCAAGGCCTGACTTGGAACTGGAGTTCAGGTGGGTGGGCGGCTTTGACAATGGGAAATCATCTATTCCTCCCCAATTAGGTGGCTGCGTTCTGGATGTGCACTGGTTTGTTTTAGAGGATTGTAATAAACAACTCATTCCCGAGCCCCTCCATAAATATCCCAAAGAACACAGTGAATGTGTCAGAAGGAAATAAATATTTATCACTCAACTGACAGTCTCCCTTATAAATATATGCCAACCTCATGTTTGTATTTATTATTTTAACTCCCCCCCCCTAATTTTGCCTAAGATGTCTGCTTTTTCCTATGGATCAAATTTATTTTAAATTAACCTCTAAATATTCTTGTCCTTCATCATTGACTATCTTGGACCTTATCTTAAGAGCATAGAAGGCTGTCAGAGGTAGTGGAAATTGCCAAGGATGTTCTTAAATAAAAAACACACAAACAAAAGGCTCTTTGAGTGGTAACGCCCACTTATCACAGTTTGTACATCTCATTTGGTAACTCGATGTTGAGAGTAGGTAGGCCTGGGATCCTTTCTCTCATTGTGCGTGAGGATGCTGAGACTAAGTCCATTCGTTAATTTTTTTCTCTTTTCTCACGCAGTAGGCATTAAACGGAGGCCTTAACAGGCGTCCACTGAGCTCACAATCATAAAACAAACAAGCATCTGGCACTAGAGATGTGTGCAAAAAAGGGAAAGCTTGTCCACTTCCAGGGCAGGGAAAGAGACATTCAAAATGAGATCAGCAGGAGGGGCGAGCAGGTGCAGGGTGGTGGAGGGAGGAGAGAGGAAGGCTGAGGAGGTGAGAGCATGTTCTGAAGACGTGGGTGACAAGAAACAGCTGACTGAGGAGCTATTAGGACCAAACTGTGCTTAGAAACGAGAGCCAGAAAGTTGAGATAAGTTGAAGAAATAAGTGAAATGAAAAACTTAAGATTTCAGAATGAGTGGAAGGGGCCCGTGAGCCCTTCTCGTACAGTAGAGGAGCCCCCCGGGGGTTGGCTGAGTCCATCCAAGAGTGAGCTTTTGTCTTTGACTAGACTGGTCTACAATCTGTAAAGATGGAAGTTAGCTCGTACCCAACTGATAACAATGCTAATAATTTTGCCCAAATAAAAGCAAACTGTGGCCACTGGAATGCATTGACTATGGTGCCATGGACAGACAGACAAGTGTTTGCAAACTCACATCAACATTCTTTGCTGCGTGTACATTTGAGGTTCTCCGATGTCTCTCAACAGACTGCCACAGCTTTCACATCCCTTCATTAAACAACGACTTAAATATGGCCTCTGACACATGCTCACTCAATAACCCGTATACCACATAATTTCAGGTCCCTCCGTTAGCAATTTAGTTGAGGCTTTGTGTGTAGAATAGGAGGTTCCATGTTCATTTTCCCTCCTTCCTTGGTCTTTGTGGAGTAGCTAATAGTTCACTGCACATCAATTAGTTTATCGTCAGACACTGGGCAAATGTTTTCCAATGAGCAGGTGTTTTGGGTTGACTCTATGCATTCCTCGGTCATGTTCTGTTACCCACACTGACGTGCACTTTTTCTCCTCTCTCTCAGACACTCACATGACTGTGTGCTGCAAAGGGTTGGTGATCTGTGGGGGAGCCCCAGTGGCCGCTCTGGGATAGAAACACTCAGTGAATGGGACCCAGGCGTGGTTGACACAGGCGGCAGTTGGTACAGGTGTTCATCTGAAGCACTTGTTATCGAGGGTTGTCACTGTCAGCTTCCGTAAGTCCGTCTGGGCTGCTAAAACAAACTACTTCAGACTTGGTGATTTATAAATGCCAGAAATTTATCGCTAAAAGCTCTGAAAGCTGGAAGCCCAAGATCAAGCCACCAAGAGACCTGGTGTCGGATGAGGGTCTGTTCCTTGTGGATGACATCTGTGTGTTCACGCGTGGGAACAGGGCGAGTAGGCTCTGAGGTCCTCCCTCTTTTATGAGGATGTTAATTCCCTTCCTGGGGGCAGAGCCTTGATGACCGGATCACCTCACCTCCCAGAGGCTCAGCCTTCTAAGGCTATCACCTTGGTGATGAGGTTCAATAAAATTAAGAGCCAAGTCCACAGGGACACTTTCCTTACAAGGAAGGTAGGGTGGTAACTGTCGTGTTTCTGCTACAGCCGAGTGAATGGAGCCAAGAGGAGGCAGGTGAAGGAAGAGCAGGGCGCAGAGCTCTGTTCAAGATGCACTCACAGATGGGTCACTGTCCGTGTGTGCTGAAACAGGCTGTTCTCCTCCTGTGGATCTAAACCTGGTGGGATCAGACAGATCGGTACTTGTTCAAGATGACAGAGTGTGAGCTATCAGTGGAGGTGAGCCCAGGGCCGTCTCCTTCCCGGGCTTCTCCCTGCCTTTCTCAGTGTTTTGCTTTGCTGCCTTCTCTATGGAGCCTCCATAGCTAGACAAGCCACCTCTGAGTTCCTGGCTTCCCCAGGTAAAGAGTCAGCAGCAGTGGGTCAGATCTGAGCAGCTGGCCACAACCCTGCCCTGGCCACTTTAACCATTGCTTCAGCAATGATCTGTACAGACCCCTGTAATCTGATAACAATCAGAAACTCAGCAAAATGCTTATCAGCTATTTCACGTGATGAACATTTACCAGAGAGCGGATGAAAAGGAGGAATGAGGAAGTCTCTGGGCAGAGAAGGCTGCCGGTCGGGGAATATGGCGGAGGCGCTGGCCTGGGATAACTACCATCTGGCAAGAAGGGCAGAATGGGAACTTTCACAGGGGGAAGCTTTGCATCTATTTTCTCGAAGTCATCACAAGAAAGTTTCATCAGTGCTAGGGGATGGTGAACAGAAAAATGTAGACCAGCATTAATATGGTAGTCACATGTGGATATTTAAATTTGAATTCATGACTTGTAATTAAATAAAACAAAAAAATAGATGTCCTGAATCACTCTGACCCTGAGTGCTCAGTGGCGTCCTATAGCTGGCCGCCCCCTCTCTGGGCAGCACACATGCAGAAACGTCCATCACTGCGGGAAGTTACACTGGAGAAAGTTGGTCTGGACCAGAAAGTGATAAAAATAAGGAAAACTACTGATGACCAGGTTGGGCATTTTAGCAGAATGATCTTTTTTTTTTTTTTTTTTTTGGATTACTTGTTTGTTTTTAGTTTTTAATTTCAAAACATTCTTTAAGGGGACACAAGGGTTTTTGTTACACAGGTATCGGCCAGGGCATTTGGTGTCCCCATCACCGGGACCGTGTTTTTAGTCCAGATCTACCCTCCCGCCCTCCCCACTGCTTGGTTTCTTGAGTTCTTTATATGACTTTGTGGCCTTGTGTACCATCTATTAGCTCCTACTTATTAGTGAGAACTCAGGGTGTTTGGTTTTCCATTTCTGAGATGCATCACATAGGATAATGGTCTCCAGTTTCACTCAAGTTGCTGAAAATGACATCATTTCATTCCTTTTTGTGGCTAAGTAGTATTCCATGCTGTATATGCCATGTTTTCTTTATCCACTCATGAACTGAAGAGCACTTAGATTGATTCCACATCTTTGCGACTGTGAATTAGGCTCTGATAAACATGCCAGTGCAGGTGTATTTTTGATAAAATGATTTCTTTCCTTTTGGGTAGATACCTAGCAGTGTAATTTCTGCATTGAATGGTTGGGCTGCATTTATTTTTTTGAGGACTCTCCATGTTGCTTTCCAGAAAGGTTGTACTAATTGCAGTCCTACCAACAGTGTTCCTTTTTCTCTGCATCCACGCCAGCATCTGTTGTTTTTTGACTTTTTAAGAATGGCCATTCTGATAGGGTCAAGGTGGTATCTCATTGTGGTTTTAATTAACATTTCCCTGATGATGAGTGATGTTGTGCATTTTTTTCATGTTTTTTGGCCATTTGTTATCTTCTTTCAGTAAATTTCTGCTCATGCTTTTTTGCCCACTTTCCGATGAGACTGTTTTCTTTGCTGATTTTTTTTTTTTGTAGATTCTGAATATCAGTCCTTTGTCAGATGTACAGGTCATGGACATGTTCTCCCTTTCCATAGGTTGTCTACTCACGCTGTTGATTATTTTCTTGCCATACAGAACTGGTGCCAATCCTACAGAAACTGTTCCATCGAGAAGGAGGAAATCCTCCCTAGCTCATTTTATGAAGCCACTATCATACTGAAAGCAAAGCCAGGGAAAGAAACAATGAAAAAACAAAGCTATAGATCAGTGGTTCTCAACCTTCCTAATGCTGCAAACCTCTAATACAGTCCAAAGGGATTGTGACCCACAGGTCGAGAACTGCTACTATAGACCAATATCCCTTATGAACATAGATGCAAAATTCCGTATCAAAATGCAAACTGAATGCAATAGCACATCAAAAAAAAAAATAATCCACCATAATCATGTGGGTTTCACCCCCTCAGAGCTGCCCTGCTCACTCCATGGTGGCCCGGCTTATTCACCCCCCCATGACAGTCAGGGTTAATGGCTCCGGGGTAGAGAAGACAAAAGCTCCCCAACACTATTGGCTTTCTGTGTCTTTGGACAAAACCTCAAAGACGAGAGTTTGTCCATGAAGACAATGGACACCCTTTTGAGGCAGAGGTGCAGGTGATTGGGGCTGGAGACAGGTGCATAGAAATGGTGAAAAGGACCCCAGCCCTTACAACTGCCCCCTACACCTATAGCCGGAGGCCCCCTCCAGCCCAGAGGGAGCCATGACGATGAGTTTTAATACCACAGATAAATTTTGCTTGCTTTTGAACTCTATAAATAGAGTTATACAGACAGTACTTGTTTGCATCTGTCTGTATTTCCATCACGATGTTTATGAAGCCCAACCAAGCGGGTACACAAGCAATTGCCTGCCAGGTCCCACAACGGTGTCAGACCCCAGTGTGTGAGTATACGACCGGACACCTGTTCAGTTTGCTGTTCTTGGATTCCTGAGTTGTTTTGCCTTAGAGACATTGAACGATGCTGCTGCAAACATTATTGCCCATAGCTCTCATTTCTGAGGGGAAGAGTTGTAGACTCATGGGGTCCACAGAACTTGGTTTTAGTGTGTATGCCTGGAAGTGGTTCTCCAGAGTGGTATCGATTTAGATGCCTACTAGACGCTTACGAGCATTTGACTTTCTTTCTTCATCACACTTAGTGTTGTCAGTCTTTTAAAATTTTACCCATTTTGGTGGATACATAGTGATCTCTCATTTTGGTTTAAATGTGCGCCTTGTAGAAAAGATGGTAAATGTTTTTTCATGTTTAGTGGTTATTTGGATGTCCTCACTTGTAAAGTGCCTATTTGTAACTATTGCTCAATTTAAAATTGCGTCTTCTTTCTTTTTCTTACTGATTGTTAAATTTTAAATATATATAAATTGTGCATTGTGTATGTTTATGTATACTTGTACTAAATAAACGTTTGCACACGAGTCTCTTTTCGTTTATATGTATTTCAAATATTTTCTACTTTCCGATTTCCATTTATATTTTTTTAATGGTGTTTATATTGAACAGAAGTTTCCAGTTTCAGTGTAGTCCTTTCCCTTCTGGTTGATGCTTTTTGTATAAGTGTAAAACCTTCTGTCTACTTCAAGGTCATGGGAATATTATTTGATGCTATTTTCTAAAAGATTGTTTACCTGGAATTTTTTTTTTGTGTGTGTAATATAAAGGAGAATAAAGTTTCATTTTCTTTTATGTGGATATTTAGTTGTCCCAGTGTAATTTATTGTGAAAAAGTTCTCCCTGTTCCGTTCTACAGCTCTGCCGTCCTCAAAAATCGAATGTTCCCATCTGTGTGGCTGTCCATGCCACACACACTCTTTCTCATTTACTGTATCTTTATAATAAATCTGGATATCCAGTACTACTTTGTTCTTTGATAAGGAGAGTAATTCCACCACAAAGAACAGCCAACCAACCATGGGACCCCCCCTCCAGACAGAATCCTATACCCATAGACTCCAAATTTAAAAACCCGGGTAACAGAAACCATTCCTTACATCTTCCCTCTGCACTGCCATGCCCCTTGGATTTCCTGTAGGATTTCCATGATCTCCTTTTCAAATATGTGCCAGCATCCCATTCAGATGGCACCTTATCTTGTTTACTGTGATGCCTTTAGTTTTCAAGACGTGTATTTGAATCTACTTTCCTAGATAGACCTTGCATTGCTCACTGCTCTTACCCTGTTTTCAAAATTTATTGTCTGGAGAATTTTTCATGAATTCATCACCAGACTTTTGAAGTGGGTGTCTTGTGAGCTCCAGGTCTCTGGAGTGGATGTGCTTGTCTGGCTGGTGGTAGGGGAGGCGCAGAGTCTGGGTGGGGCCCATGAATGAAACACAAGCTGAGGAAAGTGGGGTGGTAGGAACTGAAGCAGTCACCCCTGACTTCTGGCTAGTGTGTTCTCCTCTTTCCTCCCCCACGCAGGAAAGTTAGTAAACAATAAGGTCACGATTAACATGTCTATGTTGTAGTCTTATTTTCACACACACAAATGTGTGTATTCTTGAATTCAAGAATGATGGAGTTGGGCTCCAGAGTCAGAATGGAGCCCATGCGTGGTAGCCTCTCTGATGTCTCAGTTTTTCTCCATTCCCTTTACCTCTCCTCTGCCATCCAGGGATTCCCCAGAAAGCTCTGTCTCCGAGTGATTCACAGTTCAATACAACTTTGGCTCTTTTCTGTGGAAAGCATGGACTGAGTCTCACTATTTGGCTTTCTGTCTTCTGTATGACCTGAAGACCCCCTCTTTCCAAAGAATATGTTTCTTTGTGTGCGTTCCATTTTGATCCCCAGACTATTCGGAATCTTTGAGTTAGTAAGGAGTCTTACACCTGCTCACAGTTTTTGTTAAACTATGACAGCGCCCTACCCATGAAATGCATTAAGAGATAACGGTAGAACCCCACAGATGGCTCCAAATGACAGTTTCCCCTTCATGGTCCCTGGATCATGGAAAAAGCATTCTGTTTGCCAAAAGGGGACAAGGGAGATGGAGGGAGAGGAGGCTTACAAAAGAATGGTAAGACTTTTTATTGCCTCCTTCATAGCCTGCCCAGAGAGGTTTTCAAACCTTAGTAGGAAACCAAAGAAACTTCCTACAGATACTTATAAAAGATTCCACAAATAAAGACCAAACCCTCACACCTTTGAGAAGGTGCAGACATTTATTTATCCACTGGTCCAGGTTTGGAAAATTGTAACTGCTAAAGCATCCAATTAAGTGAGGGTCTAGATAAACCCTGGCCTCCTCTAAGGTTTGCTAGTGTGTTCAAAACCACCCATACAGCAAGTGCCTGCACCTCTGTATTTTTTGTTTTCTTAAAAAAAAAAATTTTTTTTGAGACAGAGTCTCAGTCTGTTGAGTGCTGTGGCATCATCATAGCTAACAGCAAACTCAAACTCCTGGGATTAAGCAACCTCTTGCCTTAGCCTCCTGAGTAGCTGGGACTACAGGTGCCCGCCACCACACCCAGCAACTTTTTCTATTTTTTGTAGAGCTGGGGTCTCCCTCTTGCTCAGGCTGGTCTCAAACTCCTGAGCTCAAGGGATCCCACCACTTGTTCCAGAGTGCTGGGATTACAGGTGTGATCCACCCTGCCCCCCTGGCCTACACTTCTGTATTTTCCTCCACAGGGTACGGTAGACTCTCCTCTGTAAATTTGTCTGTATCGGTACAAGAATAAGCCTTTGTAGTACCATCATTGTAGTCTCTGAACCCTTTCAAGGGCTAATCCTGGTAATCACAGCCAGTGGTTGCTCTTTTACCTACAATAAGTGAGCCAACGCCCTGCTACCCCCCTGGAATCAGCGACTTTATTTTTGCCCTTATTTAGGCATTAGTTATTATTATTTTTAAATTTTGAAATAGTTTTTTCATAAGAAGTGACAAAATGCACTTTTCATTCAGCTTCCCCCAAATGTTATTATCCTAAAAAATTATAGTACACTGTTGCTACAGCTTAGATTTTGGTGCCCCCATTGCTCACAGAAAGAGACCTCAGTGTTGTAGCATTTGGAGGTGGGGACTTGTGAGAAGAGATTAAGTTTTGAGGGCCCCACCATAGTAAGTGGGATCAGTGGCCTTGCAAAAGAGGCTGCAGAGAACCAGCTGGCCCCTTCCTCCTTGTGAGAACACAGAAGGCACCATCTGTGAGGAGCAGGCCGTCTCCAGATGCTGACTCTGCTGTCACCTTGACCTTGAACTTCCCAGCCTCCAGAGCCATGAGCAAAGAATTTCTGTTGCTTATGAATACCCATTCTAAGACTTTCAGGCATTTGTCACAGAAGCTCAAAGTGGCTAAGACAATGATCTAAACCACTAAGTTGGTCAGTGCCATGATACTAGCTCAAGCACAGATTTTATTAAGGTTTCGCAAGCTTTATGTTTATTTTTGGTGTCTAGTTCTACAAAATTTCCTAACACGTGGCTTCGTGCCGCCGTCAGCCCTCTGGACACTGGCCCTTCACCACAAAGATTCTCCTTCGTCATGAGCCTGAAGTTTTAAAAACGACAATTGGAAACGGATCAAATTTGAATAACTTTCTTTGTTTAGAGTAATTTTGCATAAATTTTTGATGGGGGAAGAATGATTAGATTTTAATAGTATTTTAGTTTAGCAGGAAGCACTCAGGACAGAATAACATGTGAATATGTATAATTGCAAGAGCTTTATTCTGATTGTTTTTATATAATTTATATGGCTTATTGTTGCATGATAAACCACCCTAAAATCTAGCAGCTGAAATAGCAGCCACCATTTGTTCTGCTCACGTGTTAGGGGTCTGTTCTACTCAGCTCTAGCTGAGAGGCACCTGGGGCTGGAGGACTCATTTGTTGGACAGCTTGTTGGACTCTGGTCCCTCCTACATGGTCCTCTGCTGAGTGACTTGGCGTCCTCACAGCATGGTGGCTGGGCTTTCAGAGGAAGAGTAGACACAGGAACTGGAAGATCCCAGTTTCTTAAGGTCTGGGTCCAGGAACCAGTGCTGTATTCCTTCCACCTGTGAGTCAAGACGACTCAGAGCCCAGATTCGTGGGGTGAGGACGTGTGCCCTACACGTCACCATTTGTTTGATGGGAGAAGTGTCAAAAATTGTGTGTCCTTATTTTAAAATCACCCGAACAAAAATAAAAAATCACAAATTTTAGTGCATGAATATTTAATGTTACTTAAGAATCTGGGTTTCTGCACTAAAATTACATAGCTAAACGTTTATGTAAATGATCTAAAATATGAGACTTGAATGGAAATAAACTGTTGCGTTAGAACGTGTTTAATTTCAAACATGCACATCTTATGAAGTGCCTCTAAGAGGGCCAAGACCCTGGTATTGTGGAAATTATGTACATCTGTGGGAAAGTTTCCACTTGAACTTCCCGGTCATGTTTAAAATTGTAATATCTGACACTGGACCAGGGGCAACAGTGCTCAATTGCTGATATTTTAAAATTAAATTGTATTTTATTTTTATATATGCTAGTTATTTTTTATAATGCATTTGAACATTTCATGAAGTTTGAATATGTATAACATTATGTTAATGCCTCTGAGAAACTGGAGTTTTCAACTAGGTTGATCTCCAAATAAAATGAGGATACAAATAATACAATATATTTTTCCAGACCAAACCTCAAGGGCTTGAATTTATTTTATTTTTCTTCATTAAACACAAGGACCCTAAGGTATTAGGGAGTTTCTGGATTCCTCAGTGGGAAATTTAATGTTTTGGCTGGTCCTATGTTAGGGCACCACTTAAGATACTCTCATTGTACCAGTGGGTAAAATATAATCTGATATAATAAAATAGTACGGAAATCTGAGATGTGAAAATTAGTTTGTTCCGATATTATCAGAAATTAAATCAGAGGAGGCAGAACTGGTTTATCCAAGTAAGAAACACATATAGATATCTTGTCCTTAAAATGAGGTACTAAGTCATCGCAGGTGTATTCAGATAGGGAGGAAAGCAAACTATTGTGCAGAATTTTTAAGACAGAGCTAGTGGAATCTTTTTTAACCATCTCAAGGTAAAGAAGACTCTTCTTTCCTAATGTTTTGACTCTCTAATCAGCCTTTGCAACTGTTGGAATGCCACAAACTCAGATTGAAATCAGTGAAAAAGTCCTAAACCAGCATAATACGTCAGGCTAATACTGCCCCCATAGAGTTAGAAATTATCGTTGATTCTGGAACAATGCTTCTCAAAGTGCGGTCCTTGGACCAGCAGTAGCATCATTAGGGAATTTATTGGAAATGCGAATTATCAGCCACATCTAACACTAAATCAGAAATTCGGGGGATGAGAGCTAGCTGTATTAAAAAAGTTTTTTTACAAACCTTCCAGGTAATTCTGATACACAATAAAATATGAGAAGGACTATTCCAGCACAAAATAATCTGACTCCAAATCCATAACATCAAGTAAGAAAAACAGAAAGAACTATCCCAAATTGAAATGATCCAGTAATTATATTTTTGCATTAACATTAAAACCTTTATTTTGGAAAGATTTTCTCATATTGTGGGTAAGATAGAAAGGTAACTATGTTTATTTTGTTAGGACTTGAGATGTTTACTGTAAGAGAAAAGGAAGTATAACTATTGCATCAGAAGTTTAAGTGGAAACGAGGCAGTATTAGAGTTAGGTAGGAAATATAAAAAGCAAATCACAACTTTCAAAGGGAAGTTCAAGACACATTCTTTTAAGTCTGCCTCACCCTAGTTGCTCACAGAGACACTCAGATTATTGTCTCCAACACTATTGTCCTGTGTGAGAAACCGGGGTTCCTGGGAAAAGCAGCTGATCTCATGTGTGAGCTGAAAAGGGAAAAAGTGAGCTGCAAAATTCTGTTGGGTCAGAAAGCAATTTTTTTCACCAAGTGGCCACATTGAAGTGATATATAAATACTAATTTGAGGTGAGCTTCTGATGACCAAGTTGGGGCAATTGGGTCTCAATATTGACAGAAAATAATGTATGGTAAATTTGAAAATTCAAAAATCCATAACGATACACAAAAGAGCCCACTGGCCCAAGGGTCCTCAGGTGAAGGTGGGAGGGAGGAGAGAATTGCCCAATAAACATCCTTGTCAATTACCCAAGCTCACGTGTTGTGTTACAGCAACCGACACGCCTTTTCCTCCTTTCTGCTTCTTTTATTCCTGCCACTTTGGGTTGATTTGACACTATTCAAATGTCATAAAAAACTTAATATCATAAAAAAACTTATACCACGTATTTTTAATCTCTTAAAAATAATATATATTTCAGCCTAGAAATAGACTTCATCACAATGTAGTCTGATCCTAGGAGATTTTATAAGTTTTATTTACATTCATTTATGATTTTTTTCAGATACTCGAAATATCTTCCAAATTTTATTGACATCGTTAATATGACTATGCTTACTTTCAAAACTTTAAAAATAGTTATCCTTTAGTTGTTCATTTCAAGCCTAATTCTACATGATCAGAATAGACCTTGTATGATTTCGGCTCCACGCACATTTGGAAATAACTATGGAGCTGCTGGGTATAGGGTTGTACAAACACTACTTAAGTCAGAATTTTTAGATTTTATTTTAAATCCTTTGAAATCCTAATTATCCTTTATTTTAAATCCTAGTTATCCTTATTTTACCCAATGTTATTAATACCTTTTTTCTGTCTGTGACAGAGAAGAGCACGACAAGGTTCCTTTGATGATTGAACATTTTTCTTTTTTTAAAAAAAATTGTCAATATTTTCTCAGTACATTTTGAGTCTATGTTGGTGAAGAAAAGTATAGTTCTATAGAACTCTAATAAATTAACAATTTGTAAATATTAATGCTCTTTCCCTATTAAATGATGTTTTAAAATAACATTTAAGATTTTTGATATTTACAATGGAAAATTAACTATATGCTTCAGATACTGTGATATTTATTAGCTTTCTCTGGGTTGAGGTCTCCATGGAATATCTCTTTACATTGTTTTGCTTCTAATTCCTGTATATTCTTATATTTAAAATGTGTTTCATTTAAGCCACAGAGGTTTTTGTTCTTAAGTTTTTATGCAGTATGACAGTTTCTATTTTTAATTAGAATATTTTAGCACAAGAATATGGGGAAAGGGGCACGAGAGGGGAGGAGAGGACGGGTGGAGGGCGGGTGATTGGTGGGTCCACACCTACGGTGCATCTTAGAAGGGTACAGGTGAAACTTCCTGAATGCAGAATACAAATGTCTGAACATAATAATTAAGAGAATGCTATGAAGGCTATATTAACCAGTTTGATGAAAATGTTTCAGATTGTATATGTATCCTGTGGTTGCATTGATGTACACAGCTGTGATTTAATAGTAAAAAAAGAATATTTCATCCATTTATATAAAATGCAATGCCTTTTTTGATCGACTGAATTGTTTAAATAATGCTAGGTTAACAGAAAGACCACAATACAGGGACCTCCATGGAATCTCACATCCGGTTTACTGAATTATTAATATCTTATACTGGTATGGTCATTTGTTACAGTTTATAAGTAAATATTGATTTGTTATTATACATTGAAAGTTGTAATGTAATCAAATTTCCTTAGCTTTGACGTAACGCCATTCTCTGCCCCAGCATCCCATCCCAGATAGCACATTATATTTACCTGGTGTGTCTCCTTAACCTCCTTCTGGAGGTTGAAATTCAGCATTTGTGACGTCTGATCCATCATCCTAGGATGTAGCCATCTGGAATTCCGACTGCAAAGTACACTTTTTTAACCCTGGCATGGCCCCGTCTGAATGCTGGGAGCTCTTTTCTGTCCACCTGTGCGCTGCTCCTGAGAAACAGAAAATCCACTGGTGCAGGGCCCAACATTGCTGTCTCCTCTGTGACTGGGTCTCAAGCGTTTGCTGCTTTAACAGCTGTCTGGTATCTTCAGTCGGTGTTCTTAAAAAAAAAAAGATTACCATCGCTTCTTGGTTTTGCACTGCGAATGTTATTTGTAGACCATTCTTCCCTCTTGACCATCTTGGGTGAAGACAATGAGAAATCAGTTGCTCGGTATTTTAAACTTGCTTTCCATAAACCTTGTACTGATTTGAATTCTTGCCAAAAATTTATACCGATAACTATATCTTTAAGCTCCACCGCAATGTCTAGAAGTAGTGATGCTGAAGCTCAAAAAAAGAAAGATGATGAGGCTCCGCCCTTTTCTCAGCGTATCCATCGCGTTTCGGAGCTGCCTGTCCTCACACATTCTCTTTCCCTTCCCTTCCAGCAGTTTCTAGACACTAGCAAGTTTTTCTCCTACTCTTTTCTCCAGCGACATGCAAGCTGTTAACAAGACACTGTCTCAGGAAGAAAGGTCCCGTTGGTGACATTTCCCTGTGAGGATGGGGGCTACATTCACGAAACTACCTTGGACCCTCAGCTGAGTGAGAAACATTTCTTCCAATCCAAGGGATGCTGGTGGCTTTACTCAAAGCAAGAGTTTTCTTGCCAAAAAACAAGCCAAAAGAACAAAACCCCAAATGAAACAACAAACCTGCTCGTGTAAGAGAAGGGGGGTGCCTGTGTGAGACTTCCCGTGTGTTTGAATGGCTCCGTTGTGTGTGTACAACTTGGTGATCAGATGAATTTTCTGGGAGGGCAGTAATGAACATTAATTCAAGCACTTTTCCTGAGCAAGTGTACTTCAAGACAAGGAAAATTATGTCTTAATACCCTCTTATCTACACTCAACCCATAAATGATTTATCATGTGTCATTGGACTAAGATATGGAATTTAGAACTAGTGATCAGTTACTTTCATGCGCTAGGCACTGCTCTAAGAGATTCTATCAACAGCAGCACTGGAAACAGCTATGGTTAAAATAAATACAACATGAGCAGCCACTGACTGTTTCTTACTGCCAGGTGCAAGGCTCACAGGGGAACTTGGCGATCGTGGTCTGTGGATGCTCACTTCGCTATTAGTTAGCGCTTCCCACTTGCCGTTTTTGTTCGAAGATACTCTGTGGCGCTTTGGGCATCAGCTGAAGCACCAATATACTTCAAGGTCTGATTGATATTAAATGTAAACATCAAGTTATAACTAATTTAATTACCCAATAAATAAAACTATATGTTTACTACATGGTAAGAGTTATGAGGGCTTCTAGACTTAGAAAGTTGGTTTTAATTAGGCCAACCTGAATAAATGGCCAGTTCCTAATGATAGAAGGGGTTTGTTCTTCACAGCATGTTGTAGGTAGGAAGCTTAATCTTTTATTTTCCAATATTAAGTGTTTCTCTCTACATAGGCAGGACCCATTTATCATTTTTCTTTCTTTTTTTTTAATTTAAGTATGCCGACTGGCAAGTGGAAAGGTCTTTATATATAAATCATTTATATTTCTTGATTCATTTCTGCTCTATAACTGGGAATACTACCCTAGGATTTCATTAAATTGTGATTCACTGAGATGAATTAAAAATATGCATGAGGCCAAAATATAGTGCTTCAGAGAAACATTTTTTCATAAAATTATATTTGGTTTTAAAAAATAAGTTTTAACAGAAATATTACATAATCTAATGGGTAATAGTAATTGCATCCCCTGTAGAGATAAGAACATTGAGATTCGCTGGGTTAGGCAAATTGCCAACTTGCCAAATGTAAGGGCGTAAATAAACTTTAATATAGTCTTGGTTTTGTCACTTTTGACGCGTCGTACGTGAATTTATGGGGAAGGGATAAAAAAGGGAAGGAGAGTTCCGTTTTATGTGACTGCGTTGGAATTTGCATACCGTGAACTTGAACTTTTTTTCAAAGCTATTCATAAAAACCCCACTGACAAAACACACTTGAAGTACTTTCTTTTGGTCAATTTCTGTCCCGGGCATCATTACTTGGTGGCAGTTCCTTTGAGTTCAAAAGTGTGCTTTTCAGTGTGATTTTAATTCAGAGCAGTATTTATTTTGGCTGCATAGCTTTTAAGAAATACGGAAAAATTGCCAGGACTATTTATCATATTTGGATTAAGTATGTAGGCTTCCTGATTGCAAACACTTAAACTTCCTTTCTCCATTTTCTTTATAAATTGGTTTTCTTTGATTGCATTACTTGTGTTCCTATACATGAAATGCAACAAATTTTACTTCTGAAAAGCACAGCATGCTCCTGTCAACTGAAGCATACTGGGCCCAGTGTGGGGTGACCTAGCCCCACATCTCTGATCCTGCTCCATCCCCTGCCCTAACTCCTTAGCGGAGCCCCTCTCCTGTTACATAATAATAAGAAACTAGTTTAACTAGTTTTTAAACTAGTTTTCATGGTGTATCTTCTGACTTCTTTCTCCAACCTCACATTCTGTGACTTTCTCCCTCCAAACTCACGGCTTAGCACAGTGGGGTCACCAGGAGGTCCAGAGTCTGCCTTGCTCACCTGTCCTTTGTTTGTACATACTTATTCCTTTCTAATGTCAGTTTCCATTTCTCCAGCTTGTTCTCAGGAGTCTTCTTCACCCAAAACTGCATGAGACCGTGTCCACATACCTGCTGCAATGCTTGGAAACTTAATGTCCCCTTCGACTGTAAGTTACCATTTATTCAACAATAATTTGAATAAGTTACCAATTACTCAACAATAATTTAGCAGTCACTGAGTGACAGATATCATAATTAGGTCCAGAGATGCCTAGATTTATAAGTCTAAAATGATACAGTAGAGACGTCATTACTACTATAAAGGAACCCCCAATTTATATGATAAGGGTCTCTTAGGAGTTAATCCCTTGCCCGAAGTTACTAATTCTTTATATTAAGTTGTCCGTGTTCAATTATTGGTTTCTCTCTTTTTTCAGTTACTGGTGTGGTTCCTGTCTCCTTATTAGACCCTGAGCACTTTGGAAGCACATGTTGGATCTTTACGATGAAGCCTGATAGAGACTGAGGGTCTGGAGAGACCCCTGACCTTTACAGACCAAGCTGCTTGGCATTTATTAATTCTCATGGAAAAGAATAAGTTAAATATTTTCAATATTATTTTTCTGCTTACAAAGGGCCCATAAAATAGGTGGAGAAGCAGTTGTCACTATGACTTAACAAATAAGAATATGGAACCCACATCAGTTACATCCATTTTCTAAGGTCGCCTAATAATCAGATGACAACCTTAGGGCCAGAGCACAGCTCATCTCCTGCCTAAGCAAAGATTCCTCCCAACATTTCAGGACTATTCTACACCCATTTATCTACTTCGTAGGTGTTGGTATGATTGTTTTCTTCGTCTTTTTAAGGAAGTATCAAAAAATATTCTGGCTCTTTAAAAACCTCGTATCTTCCTTCCACTTGACAGCAGTGAGGATGTTCCCAGGGACAGTGTATCAGAGCTGGTTTCTCTGCCCTCATGTCCAGTTTTATCTCACTCCTTTCCTGGTTCACGTGGGAGAGGACTCTGACCGCTCCGGGCTGCAGTTTTCTGTCTCCCATGCAGCTGGCCTCGAGGTGGTTGTCTCAGGGAGACACTGGGGGAGATAGCTAAGTGGAAGAGTTGCTGGGCACCTCTCGCCCTCACCACCTGCCTCAAGGAGCAGCCCTGTGGACTCTGCCAGCTGCTGCCAGGCAGGCCTCCCAGGGTCCCAGGGTCTGCTGAGGCTTGGGGAGGTCCCGCACTCTAGGGACACCACCTCCTCCGTTTGACCCTCCTTACCTGGGGCCCCAGTGACCACTGGCTCTTGCTAATCTCTGGATAATTCACCATCAGTGTCTCTGTTACCTGTGCAACCTACATTATTTCCACTAAAAATAGTCGTTGGTATCTCTTCTCCTGGTGGGACTCTGATGAATTCAACCAGGCTGCGGTTATCAAATTCAAATGTATTCTTCGGCCGGCAAGTGACAAATGATTGAAGTGGGCAGGTGTAGAAGAATGACAGTGAAGTGAGCGGGGAGACAAACGGCACTGTTATTCAGCAAGGGGTTGGAAGAGAAATGGGGCAGTGAAGGCAGAGGGTACGTGTGGCTGGGTCACGCAGACCCCCTACTCGGGAGGGGTCCTCTCTTACCTGTACCCACACCCTGGGACATGGCTGGAAATGCAAGCTACCCTGAGATCTATTGACCCTGAACCAGCACGTACACAAGTTTCCCAGTGACCAACAGGGGCTTTACATCGGAAGAGAGCCCTGGTCCGGGGTGTCCCTTGCTAATGGGGTGCACGACTCCTGTCACTTGCTGCTGTGTAAAAAAGTGCTGCACATATTTGGGAGAAAATGGAAATTAACAAAAATAAAAAAGTACATGGTATCCTGTGACTGTCAAATATTAGACTCTTCTTTTTTAAGGGAACATGTGCCAAACAGAATTCATCTCTAGGCTTTGCTGGAGCAGCCAGTCTAGTTGGCCACATTCACTGTAAGAAAACAGGCGGGAGCTTGGAGCGCACTCCAGGGGGGCACAGTGGCTGTCTCATTGCAATTTACTTCCACCTGACCCTGGTTTTCTTCTTTCACGGGTGGGGGAACTCCCGCAGAGCAGAAATGGTAGCTTGAAGACAGAGCTTGTGGGAGGCCAAGCAGGAGCTTTATCAACATGCAAAGTCCCCCTTCCTACAGATTGGCTTCTGGGTTTAATAGGTCAGGACTCGCAGGGTGGGGATCTATCCAAGGTGCTGAAATTCTGGGCTTTCCCCTGCTGTATCTCCAGCTAACAGAGCAACTGTTAAGTGCAGAAACTTCCTCATTGTTCACAAAGTAGACGTTTAATTACCAGGAGCTTATGTGTTCCCACAGCAGGGTGCGTATAATGCACTAAGCGTAATTGTGGCAGTGCGTCTGGTTCGGAAATTAAAACTCCAGCAAGGAAGGGCGTGCAGGGAGCCAGATGGTGTGTAGCAGAAGGTGGGGAGCCGCGGGCCACTTCCCACTCTCCAGGTCTCATTGGGAACTGATTTGTTCCAGGCTGGGCTGTCCCTGGGCCGGGCCCCTGGCTCTCTGTCTGGGGATCGTCTGTGTCTGTTTTAACAAACAGTCTTCCCCGGCAGGTTTCTTCCAAACAGGTTCAGACGTTCTGTTCGTGGTTAGGGAGAAAAATCGCCAAATCTTTAGCAAATCCTGGAAAAGTCTATAGGCAAAGAAGTTCTGGAAAACAATAATTCCGGAGTTTGTGGTCTCCCTGATGTGATATGTTTAAGAGCCCATCTGGGCACCGGGGGAGTGTTCAGTGGGTAGAGAATGCTCCCCACATGCCCCTGCTTGGGGTTTGGGACCCTGGAACTTGCTTTTTCTTTGCAGATTCTTTACTCTTAACCCCTCTGGATGTGGAAAGAGACCATCACGGCACACAGCAGAGGGGTCCACCTAGTGAGGCCAGTTTCCAACTCTAACTCCCTTCCAAGATCACTGCCCAGGCTTCCTTAGGCTCTGCAGCAACTGTGCCAATGACTCAAAGGCATTCCTACCCCGGAGGTGGCCTTGTCTTCCAATTACTTTTCCCTCCACCATTTATTATTCATGTATTAATTTTTTTCAAGAAGTATTTATTGAGCAACTATCATATATTACTCTTCTAAATGCTAGAAATAGAGCAGTGAATAAGACGGATAATAAAAGTGTAAGTATGTCAGTTGATTTCAGAAAATGGGAGATTTGGGGGAGGCAGATGTGCATGCACACACACCCCCACAATCGCAATCTCTCTCTCTCGTCCTGGGATAAAGAGCAACCTGGGCCAGAGGTCACTGCTCCTGTTGGGACAACCACCAAGGAAGTCTGTCATGCTGGTCTATGGCCTTCCCTAATGACCTACCTTAATTACATCTATGAAGATGCTTTCTAAACGAGGTCACATTCCGAGGTACTAGGGGTTGGGAGTTCAACATATTCTTTCAGGGGGACCCCCCTCTTCCACCTGTGACAAAGACTCGTGGGTGGAAATTGAGAGGAGCCACCTTTTATTTCAGTCCACCGACCAATTTTTCAACAGTCAGAATTTTGTGGTCGTGGAGAGTCTTCCCTTCTGGACAGTGAGCTCCCAGTGCCTGGGGGTTTTCAGGAAGAGTTTGAAGGATACTCAGCAGAGGATGTCGAGGGCAGGGATGTCTACACTCTATTAGGTGATGGTTTCATGGACTGGGCATCTCCTCTGGGCATCTCCATCTTTCATCTCCTCTGGCTGGAGGCTGTTTTTTTAAATCACAAACATCTCATGAGGTTACAGTGGGGATTAGCCTTGGAGACATTATGCTAAGTGAAGGGGGCCAGACACAAATAGCCACGTGTTTTCTGGTCCTATTTACATGGAATTAAAAACATAGAGCAATTCATTAGTGGAAACCAGAGGCTGTGAGGGAGATGGGGTGTGTCTGCTAAAAGGCATGTGGATTATTTCTGGGGTGATGGAATTTTCTGGAATTAGATAATGATGACAGCTCCACAACATTGTAACTATACAATAGTTGCAACTATACTAAGTTGTATACTTAAAAATGGTGAATTTAAAAGTAGTTAATTATATATCAATACAAGAAGAAAATATTTTCTGAAGTAGGAATTACTGTCTCCATTTTATAGAAGACAAAGCTTAGATCAAAAATTCTAGCAATGCTCTGACAGCAAATCACAGCGCCAAGACTCACATTTATCTTTGTTCTTTTTTACTTATAAACACGAGTTTCCTATACCCTGCCTGTGTGGCATTTGATCTCTCGGTAGGAAATACGTGCTGGTGATAAATTTCCATTTCCTTGAGGACATTCAATAATCCAACCTGTCCATTTATTGGAAGCTGTTCCCAGACCTGAAATATTGATATAAATTTTTTTTTTTTCCTTCATGATCAGAGAGAAGCAGGGAGAATTTTCTTCTTTAATTGGGTTTTCTCGTCCTTTACTAAAGAGGAAGGGAAAGTTTGTGGTGTCTGTGTCTCTGTGTGTGTCTGTATATGTGTGTCTGTGTGTCTGTCTGTGTCGGCCAACAGTATACAAGGCGGCACCATCACGAGCACACATCACGACACTGTGGCCTTATGTTAGTTTCCTATTGCTGCCTTCACACATTACACCTGAATTAGCAGCATCTGTGAGTCAGGAGTCTGGGCCGTGGGCTAACTGAGCCCTCAGAATAGGTATTGAAATCAAGGTGCCGCCATCACACTGCGTCTAAAGCTCTGGGCCCCTTCCGTGCTTATTCAGGCTGTCGGCAGAAGTCAGTTCCTGTGGTTGCAGGACTGACATCCTGTTTTCTTGCTCACTGTTGGCCAACGGTTGCTCAGCTCCTGGAGGCCAACCTCAGGTCCTGGTCACAGGGCTCATGACGTGGCGGCTGTCTCCTTCAGAGCCAGCGGGAGGGTCTCACCCTCCATCGTGACAAGTCTTGTATACAGTGCGGCACCATCACAAGCACGGCCACTGTCCCCTTCACCCTGTGATGCCACCTGTCAAACCTTATAACTCGTCATGCCCATCGTCCCGCCTGTGCTGCAGGAAGGATGATCACACAGGGCACACGGTCCAGGGGCCTGGAAGTTGGGGACTTTCTAGAATTCTGCCGACCACAGGCTTTAAGTTGTATTGATTTGCCATTAGCGCAACTTGATTTTTTCCATCATTTTTCAGAGTCCATTACTTGGAACATTGCACCAAAAGATTTTCTGTGAAATGTACACAGAAAGCCAGAGAGAGCAGTGGTCGCGACCTCTAAAAGGCTCGCCATGCTCTGCCCTGTGACTTGGAAAAGCACTTCTGCCCAGCACCAGCGCCTGACATTTTCCTGGGCAGCTGCCACAGGCTCCGTGAGGCACCATTTATAAGGAGCAGGTGCACAAAAGCTCTCACCCCACCGTTAAGCAGGAGCTAGTTTGCTCGGGCTTAACAATCCACTGTCTCCGCACTCTGGAGACTGAGAAGCCTAAGTGCAGAGTGTCAGCACCGCTGGTCCCTTCTGAAGTGCCCTGTCCCTGTCCTCACGTGGTCTCGCCTCTGTGTGTGTCTGTGTCCTGATCTCCTCTTGGTGTAAGGACTGTGGTCATATTTGATTAGCGCCTTCCCTAACGAACTTCTTTTAACTTAATGACCTCAGGTCTTCTCTCCAAATACACATTCCCGTGACCTTGTTGGGGGGAGTTAGGACTTTTAACATGTGGATTTCACAAGGGACACAGTTCAGCCCAACATACCAACCAAGCATGAGGCACAGAAAAGGGATTATTGCCCTTATGTTACCAGTGAGAAAGTGAGGGCGCTGGTGACCCTCGAGGTCGACTAACTGATAAGGACCAGGGAGGCTTAAAGCAGCAGCAGGAAACCGGCTCTTCAGGGCCCCTTCCAGTGCCCCGAGCCTCTCCCTCTGAGATGCAAGAAGAAAAGCTATTAAGTTGGGGCATGATGAGGAGAAGCTCCGAAGGCTTTATTAAACCTGCAGCTCCTTGGGGGTTGGAAATTATCCTTGCTTTCCCTGGTGTCTGATGTTATTCAAAGACTTTTTGTTTTACCTCATCCTCTTGTTTTATGATGAATTTGTGCATGAAAAGACTCATTAAGGACATCATTATTCTACATTTATCAGTAATGAACTGTCGGTGGCACCCATTAGCAGCAAAACGGTCCAAGTCCCGTTCTGTACCCGGGCGCATTCTTCTTCATCATTTTCCGCTTCCCTCTCATCCATTTAAAATGGATTTGGCCAAGTGCAATTTTCCCCCCAATTGTTCTTTTATTTGAGCGACAAATATTAATAGAATTCATCTTCCTTGGGGAGTCCACTCTAATGTTCCAATACAAAAATGACTTTTTAATTTTTAATGGTGGGGAGAGGCAGGGATGCTCGTGTGGAGAGCTTACTATGAAGGGGACCCTTTGCATTGATTATTCTGTTTAATTTTCGGAGATGGGCATTGACATCCCCATTTTACCAAAGAGAGATGTGAGGGACAAAGGATATACATTTTGGTCATCCATCTAGCAAAGCCCACTGTCCAGGGTGGGGCCGAGGCTGCCTGTCTACCGACCCTGGTAACCTGCAGAATAGATTTTCTCTGACTCCCACATTTGTGCTGATTCCAATACACCCAGCACAAGCTCAGACCTGGAGCTTATTAAAATGTGTGAGCACCTCGGCTGGCTGGCTGCACACCCCACAACACCTTTTGCTCAGACTGGTTGGTTTCTGCTGCTGTTCTATTATGCAAATTCCCCTTCTAGTTTAGTCTGTCACCTTTTATGCAAGAAAAAAAAAAAGATTCTTTAAAAGAAAGTCTTTCTCACTTCTTTAGTTCCTTTGCTGAGCAGTTCCACTCATCTCTCGCCTCTATAATTAACATTCCTTTGCTGGACAAAGAGGAGAGAGATCTCACCAGGGTCCCCGCCCCTCCACAAAAGTGACTTAATTTTCACATCCAGGCTCTTCATCCCCTGCTCTAACCAACCAGGAAGCTTGCTTTTCACTTTCCACCATTTGCCCAGAAAATGAAACCTGTGATTACCAAACCAACTCTTACAGGATTTTAAAAAGTTAATGAATAGTCCTCTCCATGTCTGTCCTGCTTATACTCAGAGTTTTGGGGATTTTATTGGCATCGGTTGACACTGGTGATGCCATCTGAGGCTTTGTGTTCCACTGTGTCTGAACTTCAGCCTCACCCTCGGGGAATGTTCACTTAAATGAGTCGATAGATTCCCGTCTCACGAGATACAGAAAACTAATTCACAGTGTCTTAAACAAACAAGTGTTGTAAATGCTGTGATGAAAACTTTTCTTTCTTTAATTTTATTCTGAATACTCTGTTGCGCCCAATTCTATTTACAGTAGGATTATAGTAAATATTTTTGACTGAACTCTCATATATTGAAATACCCGTATTTATCTATATCTGTGTCTATTGATATTTCTACAAATCATTGTTACATCATCTTAAAAACATTCTGCCCAACATTTCCAGTCACATAAAGGTCTTTGCAGTGAAAACTTACAGCTTCTCAATGGCCTGTGCAGGAAGCCGGGGGTTGTTCAGACCCAGACTGCTGTGCAGTGAGTCTGCTGCAGTCTGACTATGTGCAGGAAGCCGGGGTTGCTCAGACCCAGACTGCTGTGCCGTGAGTCTGCCGCAGTCTGACTACGTGCAGGAAGCCGGGGGTCGCTCAGACCCAGACTGCTTTGCAGTGAGTCTGCCGCAGGCTGACTGTGTGCAGGAAGCTGGGGGGTCGCTCAGACCCAGTCTTCTGTGCAGTGAGTCTGCCGCAGGCTGACTATGGTTGCAGGGGAGGTGTAGCTTCTCAGACGCAGTAGGTAAGAAAACCCTGTCTAAAGGAAGTGCTATTGAAACATTCATAAATACAGACCTTTAAGTAAATTTCTTTCTTTTTTTTTGAGACAGAGTCTCATGTGTCACCCGTGGTAGAGTGTTGTGGTTTCATAGCTCACAGCTGTCTCAAACTCTTGGGCTCAAGTGATCTTCCTGCCTATCTCAGCCTCCCAAATAAGTGGGAGTACAGGTGTCATGCCCAGCTGGTTTTTCTACTTTTGTTTTCGTTTTCTTTTCTTTTTTTTCGAAAGGATTGCTTTTATTTATCCAGACCCCTAAGCACTTCCTAGCAGGTGGAGGGGTGGGAGAGGTTCCTTGCCCAGTCCAAGGGCCTCCACAATGTTGGTCTGTTGGTTCCAAACACGCAGACAGGTGGCATCTCAGATGTGGTAAACTAATAATGCTTAACCTCTCTCTGCTAGAGCAGTGAGGTGAGCATCAATCTCTGCTTCTGCAAGAATCCTGAATTTAGGATTTTCAACTGTAACTACTCCAACTATTATTTCTGAAGGTTTGAAATCAATTGACAGAACAGTAGACAGGCACGTAATCGCAGTTTCCACTGTCTGTTCAAATGTCCAATCAAATTTCTTCTGCACCTTTTTTTCAAGGAAGCCGGTGGACTCAGTTTGTTTAACTCCTGCTGCAGTGGCTTTCAACCCACAGGAGTAACCTGCAGGATCACACTTGTACACCTGCGGGCCTTGTTCTTCGTCTACGCCAGTTAAAATCATATAACAACCAAGAGGCCTCATTTCAGTACTCTGTGTGTAGACCTGAGAAATGTCAGCAATTCTTTTACACAACATGTCCATGGGAATCTCATAGCCATACTTGTATTTCCAATTAGCTGCCTCATAGCGCGCCCTCTGTACCTGGGATCTGCTGTCAGCTGTCACTCCTGTCATCACGCAGCCAATGTTTTCAGTTATCTTGAATAAGTGAGTCACTGTGCTGGAATCCAATAATTTATCAGGTACTTTCTTCTGTGTGACAATTACTGCACAATGTTTCCTTCTGACAGCTACTGATGTAAGGCCACCCTGGTTAATAGCTTTAAAAGCATATTCTACTTGGTACAGCCGACCTTTGGGTGAAAAAATGGTAATGTGGCGGTCAAAACTGGCGCTGGAACCACGGGACATTTTGGTGCACCTACTACTTCAAGAACAGTATCTCTGGTTTTTCTATTTTTAGAGACAGGGTCTTGCTCTTGCTCAGGCTGGTCTTGAACTCAAGCAGGCCACCCACCTGGGCCTCCCAGGGTGCTGGGATCACAGGCGTGAGCCACCGCGCCCAGTCCCGGGCATTCTTCAGCATGTACCTCTCAGAATTTATGAAGTTATTTGACTATAAAGAAAGGAGAATCAATGAAGGAAGAAAGAACAAATAGGCAAAATAGCATCTAGTATCATCATTTGCCATTTTTAAGCATGAGGTGACCGTTGCACTTGACCTTCAGGCTGAGTTAGCTGCACGTCCTGCCATGTCCCTGGGACAGGCCATCACTTCCCTCCTGGTGCTGATGGTACCGGGCTGACCTTGTTTCCCAGAGGTGCGTGTGCGCTGAGCAGCCTGGGCCCCGTTCTCCAGTCCCAGCCACACGTGCCCTCCACTCACACGGCCCGCCCGGCATCCTGGGCGTTGCTTCTGTCTTTGGCTTTTAGGTCACACTCCTCCAACAAGGAGCAAAAACCCAGCAGAGCTGCCTGGGGCTCGGGTCACTGTCTGATACTCTTCCACTTGGGTGTTACTTTTCCTACCACGATCCTCGGCCCTTTAATAGTCACCTTGAGCTTCTGTGAGGACTTGGGTCATTCCCAGATGTCACGCTCTCTGGTATTGAATTTTACTTTGGGGGGGGGGCGTGACAGCGAGAGGCAGAGACAGAAAGAGAGTTCTAGAGCTCCTCCTCTCCCTCCTATGTCTCCTGATATCTAAAAACAAAACAAAAGGAAGGAAGAAGGAAGGCGCCTGGGTGTGAGCAGTGGCGAGGCACCTCCCTCCGCGGCTGCGTGGCCTCCCTGGGTGTGTCCCGTCCCTGCAGCTCCTGCCCACTGCCCTCTCCTCCAGCTCAGCTCCGGGTGTTTCCTTGAACAGTAGGACACCACTGGTTTTTTTTTTCTGTCGTCGTCAGTAGAGTCTTGTGGCTGCATCCTAGCTCCCAGCAACCTCCAAATCTTGGCCTCAAGGGATCCTCTTGCCTCGGTTTTTCATTTTTCACTTTTGCTCAGGTTGGCCTGGAACTCGTGAGCTCAGGCAATCCACCCGCCATGGCCTCCTAGAGTGCTAAGATTGCAGGCATGAGCCACTGAGCCCAGCAGACCCCGCTGCTTTCTAAAGACAATCTCTTCTCCTGGATGCCAGCCAAGTGTTTAGACTTTGGTGCAGCCCTGTGGGCAGCTCTCCCCTCTCTGCGTATCTACCTGCGAGGAACCCGGGGTGTTTCTGCCGGCTGCGTTATCTTTTCACAGTCTTCTCAGGCGAGTTCATCTGGATTCCTGCTTTAAAGGAAATCAATAAGCGAACGACTTGCCAATTTTTATCTTTGGTCCTGAAGACGTCTTTGAGCTCAAGAATTTTTAGTTTAGCCAATTTGACTTTTCCCTATGGACATGGAAAGGCGTCTCAAATCTAACAACACAAAACCCCAAGCCTTTCCTCTTGCGCTGCCAGCTCTGTTCCTCCACTGGCCCCAGCACTGACCGGGCAGCACAACCCTCTCCCTTGGGGCTCAGGACAGATGTTTGCAAGTGACCCTGCACCGTGCCGACCGGTCTCCTCCCGGCACTCACTGGCCCATGTGCGGGTGTCCTCCCAAACACACCCTGTGTCTGTGGCTGCTGTCACTGACCCGCGCTCATCCACACCAACCCCAGCAGCTGCCTGGTAATAAAATAGCTCCCAACTTCAATTTTTCCTCCTACGAGCTGCAGTTACGGTGATATCTTAAAAGCTTTAACCAATTAGTTGTCTCCCTCCACTGTTTAAAATCTGCCCACAGTTTCCCTTGGCACTTAGAATAAATGTGCCCGAGCACCAGGGCACGCAAAGTGCAACCGGCTCCCCTGCGTTAGAGTCGGCCTCTCCCTTACCCACGTGTCCCGCCGGCCAGGCTCCCAAAGCGTTTGGATCTGCCGTCCCTCTTCCCAGCAGGACATTCCCCTCTCGGCAGTCCCAGCTGTGCAGACTCTGCTCACAGGATGCCCTTCCAGGGGCCTGCCCTGAGCACTCCTGGAAAGCAGTTTCTCTGCCCCACTCACTTCTGACGCCGCTCATTTTATTTCCTTTATAGCACTTGACATTGGGAGAAGCGTGTTTCTTTATTTATTTAGTTATAAAAGCTTTCCTATCTTGCCAATGCACTTTAATGCCTTCAGAAAATGATATATGCTGTGCTCTCTCTTTTCACTATGGGGAAACTGAGGAAAATGAACCTGCTCCTGGTCTCGCTGTGAGTCTGAGCCCAGCACCAAGATTTTTGGATTCTCAATCCTGTTACTGGTTCATGCTGCCTAAAAATCAGAAGCTGCATTTTCCCATCAAAATGGCACCATACATGCAGTGAGGAGCTTAACCGGTCCGCAGACAAAGCTTCTCTAGCATTTGTTTACTTTCGGCTTGTTCTCTGCCTCTCTCTTTCCATGGCAGCGTCCACTCCCCGAGGCCGGGCAGCTCGTTCTCTTCATTCCTTAGCCTTCTGCTCCAAATTTGACTCCAAGTAGATGCTCGGAAGACACTTACCGAGAACCGGCTGAGAGAAGGAACCTTAACTCTGAGGTTAAGCTGCATTCTGGCCAGTAACGGTGGATCTTTATTCCAGGTGGGAGGTGCGCTTCCTTCCTCTAAATGCTGTTGACATCAGTGCTCCGTATGAAATGGGAATTCATGGCTGGCCCATCTGCACGCTGTTTTAGGAGCCCCCAGCTGTGAGCAAAGAACAATTTTGTCTGTGTTGCACAGGAGGGGTCCGCCCTGAGGTGCAGCCGTAGCGGTGCGCTGAGACCCCGCTCTCTGGTGCCGCTGCCCTGGGTGGTGGTCTTCATCTTTTTGGTGGTGGCCTCACGCGTCTAACGTGGTCTGGCCTCTGCACTGCCGGGACCTGCTCTAACGTTCTTGTTCTGGCTTTTCTCTCCTGGCGTGGCTCCCTAACTCACTCCACTGGCTTAGTCTTGATGCCAGAGGTGTCTTGACCCCTGCCGTGGCTGATCCTTGGTTCACTCTGTCATCCCGTGTACTGACATAGGGAACGTAATGGCTGGGAGCTTTGATTTCAAACAGCAGCGCTACCACTTACCAGCTATATTACACCGGGGAAATTGCTCGTCTGCTCTCAGCAATAGTTTAATTCTGTATAAGAAGACATCCTATTATAATATGTAATAGAAATAGTGCTCACGTGACACCTGTGATTATCAAGTGAGATAGACCATGGAGAGGACATGGTCCTGGGACACAGGACCCAGGCCATGGGAGGCAGCCGTTATTACCATGCGAAGGCCCCAGGACTGGGCCCATCTCGCCTTCTCTCCTTTCAACACAAGCAACATCTCAGCAGGCTCAGAAGGTATCCAAAAGCAGTGATTTAAAACCTGTCATGATTCTTGGCATGTAAGGGACTCAGAATACATGTTAGTTGAGTAAATGAAAGCTCGGCGCTTCCTCTAGGAAGTCTCTCCACAACGACCTCACCTCCGTCCCTTGGGTACAAGAGCCATTAAAATAAAATATTATCACTGCTTTTGAGGGCAACAAGGGTGTTTGCTCAAGACCTGATTTTTCCCTCTTAGTCAAATAGTGTTTGCTTTTCCTTCAAACAGCAAAGAACAACAGAAGTGAATTTGAAAATTCAGTCCCACAAGTGCACAGCACGAACATTTTCCTCCCACTAAGCCTTGAGGCCATAAAACATGCGTGTGACAAGCAGAGGTTGCATAGACCTGGATGAACTCCATGGACCGGTCTCTGCTCGCATTTCCTTCTCACGAGAGCGGGGACACCAAGCCCTTACCCTGGAGAATGGGGAGATTTAACAGATGTAATTTGTATAAATCTAGCGCATTTTGTGGCACATTGGATACATGACGTCCCAGTCTCTGGGCTCCCCCTTCTGCAAAGAGGAGATGGTAACGATAACTCATCAAGTCAAGATGTGCGACAACCTTACCGCAGTGCCGGGACATGGCAGAATCTCAGTAAGTGTGGAATTCCTTTCTCTTCCTCCACCTGTTCCTCTTCCTTTTCTCTCCTCCCTCTTCCTTTTTTTCATCTTCTGCACCTGGGACATGGATAGAATTTGCATAGCAACCCGGTGATAATTGCTTTTGAAGTATTCATAGGAAGGCGTGTACAAAGATGTCTCACCAAAGAAAGTAAAAACAATGAGAACTGCTGTAGACAGATCTCTGCTCTAGCTGTGAAATGTTACCTTGTAGCTTTTAATCCTGGTAATAACTTTATCAGATAAACTGATTTAAAGGCATTTCTTGCCTCAGTTTAAAAATGAGGGTAAGACATGGAGGGTGGGGGAGATTAAATAATTTATTCAAGGTTGTGAAGTTGGTAAGTGACCGTGGCCAGTTTTCTAATCCAAGCTTGCCACACTCACATAAAGTAATTTACTCTGCATACTCAGAGTAATTTACTCTGTCTTTGAATGTATTATGACAAGTTTAATCTCCATTTGCTCCCAAAATACCCTCATTTATTTGGTAGGGCATCCTTGTCATGCTCCTGTGTCAGGGAGGGAAATTATAAATAGGGTGTGGGAGAAAAGATTCTGTTCTGCCTCAAGAGAACCAATATTTTGGAACTCTGTTAGGAATTGGTTGTTTCTGTTCCCCCCCAAATGCATACGTGGTAGTCCTGCCTCCCCATGTGATGGTACTTGTATATAGGGCCGGTGATTAGGGTTGGGGACAACAGAGGGCTGTGTCCTCTCACTGTCTTTCAAGAGGTCACGTGAGCACACATTAGGATGGCAGCCACCTACATGCCCAAGAGAAGGGGCCTTAGAATGAAACCTCCCTCAACAGCCTCTTGATCTTGAACTTCCCAGTCTCCAGAACTGTGGGAATTTGTTTTCCTTTCTTTTTTGCTATTTAAACTACCCAGTCTGTGGTATTTTGTTATGACAGCCTAAGCGGACTAAGGTAAATTGTTTTCCTAATTGAGCCTTTCAATGTTTCTATACATTTTTCTAAGTTACTATTTGACAAGCTTCATGTGCATATAAACATTATCACCCCAAAGTATAGTCAGGCAGTCTGGCTGGCAGGCTCTCCCCAAGGGTCATATGGGGTATGCTGGGGCAGTGGGAGGGCAGGAAGCAGGAGGAAGCCGGCCCTAGAATGAGCTCGTGATAGTAGTTGCAGCAGAGTCTAAAGGTGGAGGTTGGGGAAGCTGTACCAGCTGTCAGATACGGGTGGGGCTGAGGCCGGCTAAGGAGACCCATGGAGGTGAAGTGCTGCACCAGGTTACAAATGAGTCTTCACAAGTTTTGCAGAGAGAGGAGCTAGGACGCCTTGCACAGGGTGATAGCCACATCAGCACAGGCAGGTCAGGGCAGCAGCTGTCCTGGCTCTGTTTCAACAACCACAAGAGTTTGGGAACCAGGATCTTCTGCCCCAACTCAGTCCGAGCCCCAAGGACAAGCTCATGCTTTGCTGCCCACACCAGCCTGGCTTTGCTGCCCACTGTCTTCTGTACACTGCTTTGTCGAGCTGTTCTGTCCCAGAAAACACTGGATCGCTCATTATGAGAACTTCCTAAAAGACCCACTGCCTCCCTGATGGAAGCAGCGACAGAGTTTGCACCCTAAAATGCTTCTGGTTCTTCACTCACATCCTCTACTGACTGTTTCTATGAGTTGTGCTGAACGTGACTTGTGCCTGATCCTTCCCAAGACTCCACATTGAAAGACCCTTCTAAAACCAAACTTCCAAGTCCTGATAAATTCTGATCTTACAGTTTCCACTCTTCGACATTGCCGGAACTCGGCAAAGACGGTTCTCTTCCACACAGAGAACAATGAGCTCACTCTCTCTTATTGGTGGGTCGTGTGGTGTAATTTAAGAAGCCAGTTCTGACAGGCTCCATGGAGGGTCCAAGTGGATAGGGCCCTGGGCATCTGAGTACTGCTTTGAGCAGAGATTTCATTTCGTATTCTTAATATATTGACCTTCCAGGTCCTATTTCATTAATCTGAATGTTTCGGTTGATAATTCAAAAGCAGTTCCTATGAATTGTTCCATGTGAGTCTACTGTTTCTCCTTCACTGTCTATGTATTTTGGGGAAATCTCCACCTCTCAGCCTGAATCAGGGAAATGTTAAACCAGAGATTCTGCAAGGTCTTTGCATTGAAGCCGTCTGTCAAGACGACCTCTTCTGGCATAAAATTCTGTTCCTAAAATGCTAATTTTCTTCACAGCATCTAACAGAATGCTGGGCACATATCAGCCACTCCATAACCAGCTGCTGGCAGTTTGTACAATTGAAGCTGGGTCCCATTCAATGTCTGGAGTTTTTTATTTTAACTGTCTGATTCAGTAATGTGCTCAGACATTATTATATCAGAGACAAGGCTGATTCATGTGGGAAAGGAAACTACATTTATTCCACGTCCCCCATGCGGCTGGCTCCGTGCTTTGGTTTTGCTTGCAGGGGAAATTATTATTACCTATTTTAAGAATTTGAAAACAGAGGCCAAGTGAGTTTAAGGAAATTTCCCACCTAACTTGTATATCATGCAAGGCAAGGATTGAAATGAGAGGTGTCTGCCACCCAGCCCGCACTTGGCCAGCTGTGACGGTGATATGACCAAGTGACACTTTTCCGAATGTGCAAACACTTTAGCTAAAGGCCATAGATAACGATGTATAGATTGTGGGTGGGGCTTGGGAATCTGCATTTTGAAAAAAAAATTACCTGAGTTCGATTCAGATAATCATTTAGAAATACTTTATCGAAGTCCTTGCTGCCTGCATCTTAATGCCGAAAGGTTCAGACTTTATTGTTTTATGGAAAAAGGACCTGAGACCTGTTCATTGCACTCGGACCGACCCCATAGTCCATGAAAGGGTTTTCATGTAAAATCAGACTCATTAAGATTGTTAAATTCAGGACACTTTCTTATGTAAAAAAAGAATTACCTTTTCTTTCTAAAATTTTTTACCAGCTATGCATACATGTAATGGAAAAAGTAAAGTCATCCTAGCATTCTGTAAGGGCTGCTGTGGGAAAGATTGTCCTCCAGGCCTTTTCATCTCCCTAGGAACAACCAGTTCCAACTAGTTTATCTTCATGCTTATATAACCAAATTCAATGTGACTTTATTGTCCCCGTTTTAAGCATTAGGTAATGCCTTGTCATTTGGAGATGAGGACTTCTATTTTATTTACATCCTTCATCCTTCACATGTACCTCGAGCTCACTTTCTACTCTTTCTCCCACCTATTATGAAGATATTCTAATTTTTAGGTTGTATTTAATATTAAAATTATTATGAGCATATGAACATATTGACATTTGGTCCACTTAGGAAGCTACTGTGATTTTTTTTCTCCCTGTGCAATATTTTGTGGGTTACTTTGGTTGTGATTCTTTTTGTGCTTACCAAAAACATATTCTTCACATTTCTCCTCATTTTAAAAACCTATCAATGCATTTAAATGCGTTTGATATCGTGCAACCTAGAAATTTCTGACCTGTTCCCATCTGCACTGATTAATTGCTGGTTCAGTTGGAATTCCTGTCACCAGTTGCCTTAGGATTCACATTGCGTCTTAGGCTCACCTTCCATCTGTTCACATCTAAAGGCCTCTCACTCTCATTTCTTTCCATATCTAGTTTTAGCTGCTTGTTCTGGTGGCAACATCCTCCAGAAGCTTCTTGCGGGAAAATTCGAAGAAGATATTATTCTTCAGATCTTGCTAATCAGAAAATATCTTTAATTAGCAGTCATATGCATGTGATATTTGAGCTGGGTATAGAATTCTGAATTTAAAAATATTTTTCTTTCACAGAATCAAAGACGTTCTCCATTGTCCCCTGGCTGCCTATGTTTCTGATTGTAATTCTAATGCCTTTACAATTCTTAATCCTTTGAATATAAACTCATTTTTGATTATTGCTTTTTCTGAGAAGAATTTAGAAATCTTTCTTTTTTGCTCCTGAGTTTTAATCCAAAATAAGGTAGCCAGAAGTTAACTGGACCTGTTTGGTAGAATGTATTATTTTGGTGAAGGGGACAAAAATCTAATTCCTTAGGAGTCTCAAGTTCAAGTAATAAGAGGACATTACTTTTTGGGTAAAAGATGATGCTTGCAAAACTTCTAGCGTAATGTGGATGTTCATGAGATATTTCTTGTAGATGCTAAACTTAATTTCAACAAATTAATACGGAAAATAAAAATGTGAACAAAAAGTGGTAGAAAAACTAGCTGTCTGTGTAAAGCATAAAGGAATCTCAGCCCACTCGTCTAAACACGATATTTAATTCAAGAGAGGCACAAATATGTACAACTAGAATTATCGAGTTTCCAGAAGAAAACATAGGAAAGTCTGTTCACAGCTGTGAGGGGCAGGAAAAACTTCTTATGACACAAAAACACTGACCATAATTTAAAAAATTATAAAATTGGACTTAATAAAAATTGAGAAACTATTCCTAGTTAAAAGACAAGTAAAAAAGCAAATCACAGACTAGGAGAAATGTTTGCAACACACACATTTTGGAAAAAAATTGTATCTAGAATATGCAAGTACTCCTACAGACCCATAACATGTAGTAGACCAATTTTAATGCATGTGGTCAAGAGGATCTATGTCCAATAAGCCCGTGAAAATGGTCTTGACCTCATTTGTCTTAAAGGAATTGAGGTTAAAACTAAAGGGAGATACATTCACTAAAATGCCTGAAGTTTTACAATAAAGGACGATATTAAATATTGCTGAAATTGTGAAGTAACTAAATGTCTCTTGCATTGCTGATGAGAATGCTAAATATAATTACTGTTGGAAAAATGTTAGTTTTTAAAATACAGTTAAATGTGCACAAACCCTATGATTCAGTAATTCCGTTTCTATTTACCTAAGAGTAATGCCACCACATGCCCAGAAGACGTGCTATCTACAGATGTTCAGAGCAGCATTATTCTCCATAGCTCTGAACTGGATAAAGCTCAAGTCAAATATCTGTTATTAGTTGAATGGGTTATGAAGAAGCAAAAAAGACAGCATATTCTTATAATGGAATTGTATTCAAGCACAAAAAGAAATAGCTGAGGCACGTAATAACATGGATGGATATTTAAAAAGAAATGTCATGTTAAACAAAACAACCATTCCCAGAAGAGTAAATGGCATATATGTGTGTTCCTGTGAAGGGACAGGCATCAAAGCAGCGTGTGCTGGGGACGCCTGGGACTCGGCATGAAGAGGGTGTCGGGGAGGGGGTGGGCGATAATGACACTCTGGGTTCCCTGTCACATCTGACAAAGCTCATCGGACATTAAGATCAGCACACTTTTTTTGCATGTAAGTTTCAACTCAATTAAAGGAAGTAAAAAATAAGAGGTGGTGGGAAGAGTGGGAGCCTCTTTACAGACACCTCGACCAGCCCCCTGGTGGGATCAGGGTTGGTATGAAAAACACCAATAAGCCTGTGAAAATGGGCTGATTATTGCATCCTCTCCTTTATAAAATGAAACTAGTCACCCTTCTCATCAGAGTACTACTAGGATTCAATGACACAAGGTAAGTGAAAGTTTTCTTGTGTTTCAAATATATTTGAATTATTCATTTTGATTCTCTTTTCCTTCACTTCCGTCTCAAATTTCAACTTCACAATTCTGGGTGGATTCAAGGGGATAACTTAGAAAATAAATTCAATGTTTCATCCCTTTCCCTGACTGCCTTAAGGCCCCTGGCTCTCTGCTCCCTCTGTCTTAGGCCCTATCCTGTACTTTTCACGTTTTTGGAGTCAAGGGCACTTCTCAAATGAAGGAAGCCTGGAACTGTCCCTGGGCCCAACAAGGAAACCTGTAAGAGCTGAAGAGAGGGTCACACCAGCACCAAATCCCGGGGGTGGCTGCCACTCTAAGTGGCCATAGTGGTGCTACCACACTCGTCCCTCACCACTGCTGATGGACCTGGGCCATCAGACCCTGTCTCTTGGGAGTGTCTCATGAGGACATTGGAGCTGATTCACATTAACCATTGCAGCCCACTCAGCGAGAAGACTCTGTTTCTGTGGATTGTCTGGAAAGCCCTTTCCAGGTCTCCAGTTAAAGGGCATTCTCTCCGGTACCCTTCTTTGGACATTCAAGTTTTGGGGCTTGTGGCCTAAGGCACCGAGCCTATGAGGACACCCAGAGTCTCTTCATCATTTTTCAAAGTCTTTGTACCTTCCAAGACTTTTACATTCAGAATCTTTGTACCTGTCTCGTCCCTTCTCACTCAGCAGCGTCTGGTACACAGAGAGCGCAGGCTGAGCACACCTGCCATCCCTCTCAGCCTCATGAGCCATCAGTCAACCTCGTCCTTCTCTGTAGGACTTCACTGTCTCCCCGAGTGACAGCGTGTACGCTTCCTGAGGCTATTGAATTGAGATGAAAACATGGAAAACTCTGGGGCCAAAACCCTATAAATATTTGAAGAATAGCTTTCTTTTCATGTCCTGTTCGAAGAATATTTTTTCTTTTCATGTTATTTCCTTCCTTCTAATTAGTTTATTTTCTACGGAGCGTTGGAAAGCAAGGTCATTCTGTTAACATATGTTAAAACAGGTCCCTGATGTTTGAAAAGTTATTTTCAATAATATCTCTAATTTTCTGTCATTCTGGGTAGGATGGTGGAAACATACAAATAGGGAGAATTGGAGTTGATACATTATAGATGGTGGTTTTTTAAAATAGAAAGTCACAATATAAGAATTTAAATTCAATAAATATATGTGCAGACTATTGTGTTATACTAACATTGGCTTAATAACAATAAAACAATAACTGTTATTACTTAAATGACCTAGGCATTAACTAATTCTATCATTTTGTTTAAATTTTTTTTTTTTTTGTATAGTCAGAGCCTCACTTTATTGCGCTCCGTAGAGGGCCTTGGCCTCACACAGCTCACAACAACCTCTAACTCCTGGGCTTAGGTGATTCTCCCGCCTCAGCCTCCTGAGTAGCTGGGACCACAGGCACCCACCATAATGCCCGGCTATTTTTGTGTTGCAGGTTGGCCGGGGCCGGGAACCAGCCACCCTTGGTATATGGAGCCGGCGCTTTACCAACTGAGCCACAGGCACCGCCCTGTTTAATCTTTATAGTAATTCTAAAAGGTAGGTATCATAATCTCCACTTTTTTTTTTTTTTGGAGACAGAGTCTTACTATGTCACCCTAGGTGTTACAGGTCACAGCAACCTCAGATTCTTGGGCTTAAGCAATTCTCTTGCCTCAGCCTCCCAGCTGGCTGGGACTGTAGGTGCTTAGCACAACGCCTGGCTATTTTTTGGTTGTAGTTGTCATTGTTGTTTGGCAGGCCCAGGCTGGATTCGAACCCACCAGCTCCGGTGTAAGTGGCTGGCACCCTAGCCACTGAGCTACAATTTCCACTTTTTATGAAGGTAGTTATTTTTAGGAAAAGGAAGGAGAGTAACCTGATTACAGACGAGCACGTGTGTGTGTGTGTGTGTGTGTGTGTGTGTGTGTGCTCAGCCTTATGGGATGTGTGAGGCAAGGAGTTCTGGACCAAGGCTTCTCTTACCAAGATTCAAGAACTGCATCTTCTTTAGCTTTTACAATTCAGTGGAACAAATAAGACTTAGGGCTACGGAGTCATGATGAAGCTTTACAAGGCGTCTCCTGATGCAGTTAACAGCAGTAGTGGGGACAATAGCTTTGTTTCAAGAGCAGAGTTGTGGGCGTGGATCACTCAGGAAATACGAAATTTTACATATGAAAAAAATGATTATGTCAGAAAAACAGCACAACAATTATGGTGCATCAAATTCCAATGAAAATATCACGTGACATTTTATGTTTTTCTCATCACATTAGTCACTATCACGGTTGCTACAAAGTGGACATGGGAAAAAAGGAAGATGAGGCCGGTGGAGTCCAAAGAGGCAGGAACAACCTGAGCACAGGGTGGGGCCGGCAAGAGAGGGGAAGAGAGGGCAAGTTCAAGCAGCAGCTTCAGGCAGCCCCAGCCCTAGATGCTGAGATCATGGGAGCCCAAGACGGGGCGGGAGCCTTCAGAATCATCCAGAAGGAAGATGAAAGAATGTGAAGTGGGGAAAATGAGAGTGTGTGTGAAGGTAGTTAAATATTCCCAAGTCCTTGCATAAAAGAATTTCACTCTTACTGTAAGAGCAGATATGAGACCTGAGTTTAAGGATGAAAGTCATAAACGTTTATTATAGCTACAGACGTTTCCCTCCTGAGTTCTACTCAACCAAAAGGAAGTAAGTAGGAGTAAGCCACATGGAGATCAAAAGATTTAATACCGATGAAACGGAAATGGGGGAAGCAGCGTGGAGCATCCATTGCCAAGTGCGAATTGCACCCGGATCTTTAGTGTCAGACAGGTGTGTCTGTCCCAGCAAGGGCAATTCCAGACCCGCAGGCCCGTCCCCGCAGCGGGGCGTGTGTCAGCAGCAGCACAGCACTTGGTTTCTGTGGCTCTTTGCTACCCGCCAAAAGAGCAATAGCAAATTATCACAAACCCAGTGGTTTCAAACAACAGAAATCAATTTTCTTGCAGCTGTGGAGTGGAGAAGTCAGGAATGAAGGTGCTGGTAGAGCGGTGCTTCCTCTGAATCCTCTGGGGCAGAATCTTCTCTGATCTCTTCTGGCTTCTGGTGGCTTTGGGGGTTCCTTAGCCTGTGGCCATGTCCCCACAGTCTCTCCTCCAGCTTCACGTGGGTCTTCACGTGACCTTCTTCTTTTCGTTTTGTCCAATATCCTTCTGCCTTTTTCTCTTAGGACACCTGTCACTGGATATAAGCTCACCTTGAATCCAGGATGATCTCGTCTCAAGATCCTTAACTTCATACTCGCAAAAAACCTTTGGCGAAAGAGGTTCCAAGAATTAACATTTGGGGAGTCACTATTCAACCTAGTACAGGGCACAAACATATTTCTTCTTCCAAAGTCACCACCAAGGGAGGTGCACCCTGTTTTCTTGAGTAATAGTTGGGGAGGGGACGGACGTGACGGAGGTCAGCAGGCCTACTAAGTGCCCATCCTTGGCTGATGGAAGCCAACACCAGAAATGGGGTCAGCTCCTCCCGCCTCTGATTGTGCTGTAATAGTAACAACAGCTTGATGTGCCAGGTACTTTTGTGAGCAGTTTTCAGGTGTTAGTTCATTTGATCCTTCCAACAACTTACAGGGAAGGACTTTTATTTTCCCCATTTCAAGGTCATTCAAGTGGAACAATTCCAGCTTAATTTTGCCCACAGAGTTTTTACGTGTAGCCCAAGGTCATTCGCGTGTGAGTGGCTTGGCTGGGTGAAATGCAGGCTGACTGCGAAGGTCACTCTTGGCTCCACACCATCTGGGACATCTTTCCTCTGGATTGTGGTGAGATCCAAGATTTCAATACAAACTTCTTGGGGGAAACTGATGCATCAAACTACTGCGAATGTACAGTAACAGGGGAATGGTTGGGTAAACCATCTTCTTTTCATCAGAGAGGATATTCTTCAGCAACTTTAAAATAGCACCCTTGAAGATACTTAATGATAATCTAAAATATTCATAAAATGTTGAGAGAAAATACTGGACTATAGGAATTCAAAAAATCAGATTTTATATCTACAAATAAATATATTCATAGAAAATAAGTCAGAAAGTATATTAAAATGTTAATATTGGTCGTCTCTCGGTTGGAAATATTATTTCTTTTGTCATTTCTTCTGTATTTTTCAAATTATCTACAATAAACATATATTGCTTTTGTGGCAAGGTAAAAGCAAGACAGCTATTCATTTGTGGCCAAAAAAAAAAAAAAAAGATAAGAAAGATTTTAAATTGGTTTCAGGAACTTGTAGATAAAAAAAATCGAACAAAACAGTGAGAAAGCTCCCATCCCTGGGCCTGCAGAGAAGTCAGAGAGGAGGAGCATGAAGTTCTGAAGAATCTTGGTCAGCATGAGCCAGGCAAGGACTGTCAGGGGTGGTGGCTGGAGGGTGGCGGGTGGGGTGAGGCAATGTTTCACCAGGCAGACGGGAGCTTCCCAAGCAGGAGAACCAGAGTTTCATGGCTGAAACATGAAATGGACTTCAAAAGTCCAGAAACACGGCTCAGCATTTCATAGTGGAATAATTCAAGCTTAATTTTGACCACAGAGTTTTTACACTTTTCAAATGTGAATATTGGGGTGGACCAGGTTTTTGCCTCTCCAGCTGTGTCACCTACTGGGGAGCATCTACACCAGGGCCCCTCACGGGGACGTGTTTCTGTGTGCCTGGCGCTGAGGAGGTCACCTCCAGATCACTAGGCTACCTTTCCTGAACTTGGAGTCCAAGAAGTTTTTACTCCCAAGCACGTTGCCACCACGCTCCAGCCACCTTTAGCAGAAAGGAAGTTGTAAAGATGCCGAAGACCAGAATGGGTGGCTCTCGAAGGCTCAGGGGCACAGAAGCCAAGGCTGTCCAGGCAGACCCCTGCCGCTGCCTCTTGCAGGCACAGCCTCCTTCCTTTTCTGAGGGCGACTCCCCGCCCAGCTCACATCTGCTGTGGCCGCTTTTCCCACTCTATTCATCTGCCACACGAGCTGCTCGTCACTCTGGCTCACTTAGGACCTGGCATATCCCTGTCACCTTTCACCCTGGCTTTGAGCAGCTGCCACTAATGGGGTTTCTGTCTGAGTTCCAGCGTGAGGAGGGAGTGGACGGGCTCAGCCTGATTTTCCACTTGCATGCAGGACACCAGGGCACTGGCTAGCCTGAGGAGTGGCTCTCTGGCCACTCGGCCATGTCTTCTGGCACTGTCCTCATCCTCAGGTCCGGTGAGAAGACAGTTCCCTTCAACGGGGATGCTGGCATGGTGGGCACTGTGACCTGTGGGTCTTAAATGTGGCTTATGCAGGAAAGAAGATCTCTGTGTGTGCAAAATAGCATTTGCATGGCAGGGGCATTGAGCTAAATGGATTTCTTAGTCACCAGTCCAACATGGGTCTTTGATCTAGTCATCTGGGAAGGACAGACTATCACTGCTGGGCAGCTTATTTCAAAATACCAGAAGAGAGCTCAGACATGAACCTACTGGACATTCTGTTAGGATATCGCATAAAGAGGAATACTCAGATGTTTAATCATTGGTAATATCCCTTTCAAAGACTGAACATTTATTTTCATGGAGTATGTGAAGTGTGGTTCCTACTCTGCAAGTGATTTGGAAGTGTTGTCTTGAGGGAATCACTAGAGAAATTCTCCCTTGACCTTCAGTGAGCCTGGTGCATCTCTCCACTGACTGCCAAGTTGTAGCTCCAGAAATTTCTGACGGAGTTGGCCTAATTGGAGATACTGCACATGAAAATGAATTGCACAGCTGGGACCCTCACAACTGCCTGGGCTAATTAACAGGAAGGAGCTTTGAACTTTTTGCTCTATTGGTCTTCTTAGTAGTGAATGATTGAATCAAGTCCAAAAATAGCCAGAAGGACCCAAGAGTTTGAAGAAGATTTTCCAGAAAACATGAAGAGTGAGAGGACAGAGGCTGTTGCTATTCCAGACCCATAGGGTGTTATTTTATTTTATTTTATATCATAACACACATATCCTGGGGGATAGGAAGGGGATTAAAAACATTTTATCTCAGTGAAGACCACTAGGATTATATATTCTTGGCTTCAGCTAAGTCTATTAAGAACGGATGAAGAAAAGATTATACGTATTGAAAGTATAAAGCCTTTTGTTTCCATTTCATCCTCTCTTTTCTATCTCTTGACTGTCTTTATTGTAGGCCAAAATGCTAAAGCTAGTTGTACCCTATTTTGGCTGTCAATTGACTTCTATAATCTTCATCCTTTTACCTATAAAATGGGTCCATTCACATCTTCCTTTTCTATATTTATAGTTGTTTTATGTTTTGAACACCAAAGTCAGCTTCTTAATATGTTAGGTTCTTAGTTTTCCAGGTCCTCTAATTATCCACTTTTGTGTTACAAAAAACACAGTTGTTTAAAACAACAACTGATTGTGGCCTCCTATGGTTCTGGGGATGACTGGGCTCAGTGGAACAGTTCTTGCTTGAATTCTCTGACACAGCCGAGAACAGATGGAAGTTAGGACTGGAGTCTGACATTTGGGCTGAGGAACACCTGGGAGCTGGATGGGTTTCTGTCTTTCTCCATGACCTTTCCATATGCCCAGTTTTAGCTTCTTCCCATGATGCAGGTCTCAAGGTAGTCACAGCCCAAGTGTTCTAAGAGATGTAGGAAGAAGCTGTAGGACTAAAGTCATAGCCTCTAACAGAAATCTGTTCAGAAGGTCACTTCTACCATGCTGTATTGATAAGTGAGTCAGGGAGGCCTACCCAGAATGGAAGTGGAGAGGTTCCACCTTCATGTCGGTTGCAGCATGCCTTTATAGGCAGAAAAGGAATTCATGGCACCATCTTTGGAGACTCCGTTCTCTTGAGCCTGTTCAACATTTCCCCCAACTTCTGCTCCATCCATTCATCTATCCATTGACTCATTTATCCATCCATCCATCCATCCATCCATCCAGCCATCCATCCATCCATCCACTCATCCACTCATTCATCCATCTATCCATTAACCCATTCATCTATCCATCCATCCATCCATCCATCCATCCATCCACCCATCCATCCATCCATCCACTCATTCATCCATCTATCCATTCACCCATCCATCTATCCACTCACCCATTCATCTATCCATCCTTCCACTCCCACCCTTTCATTAAACATGTATGTAAAGACATCTATGAGCCAATAACTATTCTGGGAGCTGGTGATATAAGGCTGTAATAACAGATCTTATCCCT
>CAUYRH010098117.1:0-79759 GCA_963574655.1 Perodicticus potto
AGAGACTCACTAGAACCCAGGAATTGGAGGTTGCTGTGAGCTGTGATGCTATAGCACTCTATCCAGGGTGACAGCTTGAGGCTCTGTCTCAAAAAAAAAAAAAAAAGACAGAAAAGAAAATAGTCTAGTAATCTATATTACAAAATTAGAGGGAAATACATAAACATCTATATTCTGTCTTTTTTTTTTTTTTTTGAGACAGAGCCTCAAGCTGTCACCCTGGATAGAGTGCTATAGCATCACAGCTCACAGCAACCTCCAATTCCTGGGTTCTAGTGAGTCTCTTGCCTCTGCCTCCCAAGTAGCTGGGACTACAGGCGCCCGGCCAGCGTCATTGTTGTTTGGCGGTCCCGGCTGGACTTGAACCAGCCAGCTCAGGTGTACATGGCTGGCGCTTTAGCCCGCTGAGCCACAGGCGCCAAGGTGATTACTAGACTGTTTTCAAAGCAGTTAACATCATTGAATCCCAATTAGCTGGCTAATTTGAGCATTTGAGACAATCACAGGGACTGATGAGACATTCCTTGTCCTTTCTTCTTTTTTATGGTCAATCTTCTATATTGTCCAGATTTTCCCCCCTCCATTCTAATGTTTATATTTACAATCTGAGAAATTCAGAGAAGAAAAGGAGAGTTTAGGCTGGTTTTTAGTATTTTGTAATAACAAGGCTGTTAAATTCTCTTCGTAATTTTTTTTAAACTCACAGACACAGGTCTCTGAAGGAAGACTATTAATTTTGGTTTTCATTAGTAAAATAATTCATCTTTTTTCCTCTATTTTCCTAAAAATAGCAATGATTCATATTAGAAAAATAATAAATGAAATAACTTTTCTTTATAGGAGAAGCAACAGAAAACAGTCGTAAACTCAAGTTTAAATTCACAATGGGGTCGAGTACTTTTTTCCCCTTTAGAATTTGAAAGCTGCACCTTCATTTGCTTGCAGTTTTAGATACATACTCAGTTCTCATTGGCTATTGCTTTGCTTATCACAATAGAGGGTAAGTCTGTCCCTGAAAGCAAGTCCAGTGTCATCATGTCAGCAACATAATGTAATCCACTTGTCACTGAAGTCACAAGTGGATTATGAATGGTACTCACCTAGCGATGCGTCCTCCTTGTCAACATCTGATAATTGCAGAGATGACTCCATCAGACTAGCTGTGCCACAGGACACTCTTGGGTCACTAGTGACCAGCATGGGGAGTGGGGGGTAGAAGGTATCTTTGTTTGGTGCCGCATAAGATGAAGGACTCCACCCTCCTGTGGAGACATGTGACACCATAAAAATGGAGCAAACCAAGGTTCTTAAGATGTGAAGCTGACACTGGAGTGAGTATACAGAATTTTATGGAATTCCCTTTCATTTTTGGATAGCTAATCACAAGACAACATATAAAGATTAGTAACTAAAGTATGTACGGTCAGGGATACAATCCAAGAAATCTGCTGTGGAACATTTAATGGTGACATTTAGGTAAGGGACACGGGTGAGGCCAGCCTTATGGACACGGAGTTCAGGGAGTGTCTCAGGTCAGGGACAATGGCAAGATCCTCATTAGCTGAGAAAGTGTGGCATTTTGAGTAAATGGTGTGGTTTGTTTCATCAGTAAGCTTGGCAGCAGTGATTTGTGAATGGGATCAAGGTGACAGTAAACATCATTTTCCTTGAGAAAATGATGAGGTTCTCTCACACCTTTCTAGCACACGTAGGACTGTTCCAGATGTAGCTTCTTCAGTAAATCCCTTTGTTTTGTCAAAGCAGAATCTTTGTTTTTGAGACAGGTCGCACTATGTCGCCCTGGGTAGAGTGCTGTGATGTCACAGCTCACAGCAACCTCAGAGTCTTGGCCTTAAGCGATTCTTTTGACTCAGCCTCCCAAGTGGCTGGGACTATAGGCGTCCACCATAATGCCCGGCTATTTATTTCTTTTTGGTTGTAGTTGTCATTGTTGTTTGGCAGGCCAGGGCAGGATTTGAACGTGCCAGCTCGGGTGTATGTGGCTGGTGCCCTAGCTGCTGAATTACAGGCACTGAGCCTCAAAGCAGAATCTTTTTTAATATATAATTTATTTATTTATTTTTTTCATAGAGACAGAGTCTCACGTTATCGCCCTCGATAGAGTGCTGTGGCAACACACAGCTCACAGCAACCTCCAACTGCTGGGCTTAGGCAATTTTCTTGTCTCAGCCTCCCAAGTAGCTGGGACTACAGGGGTCCGCCACAACACCCAGGTATTCTTTTTTGTTGCGGTTTGGCAGGGGCCGGGTTCGAACCTACCACCCTTGGTATATGGGGTCAGCGCCCTACCCACTGAGCCACAGGCGCCGCCCTTAAAGCAGAATCTTTAAAAGGATGAAGGAAAGATTTGAGATCTTTGAAAAATATCTTTTTCTTAAAAATTGTTTTTTCTTTATAGTTCTTTCATCTTTAGCAGACCCTTTATAAAGCTGAGAATCTTGTTCTCTTCTTTGCTCTATGTGAGTTGGTATAATGGGTCAAATTTGCAACCAAAAAACATCTGTTGAGGCATTCTTCCTTTCCTTCTTTGGGATGCCACCCCATCTACCTGCTCTCTCTCTCTTTCCCTACTCTCTCTTTTTTTTTTGAGACAGAACCTCAAGCTGTCACCCTGGATAGAGTGCCGTGGCATCACAGCTCATAGCAACCTCCAATTCCTGGGCTCAAGTGAGTCTCTTGCCTCTGCCTCCCAAGTAGCTGGGACTACAGGCACCTGCCACAACGCCCGGCCATTTTTTGGTTGCAGCCATCATTGTTGTTTGGCGGGCCCGGGCTGGATTTGAACCCGCCAGCTCAGATGTACATGGCTGGCGCCTTAGCCTGTTGAGCCACAGGCACCGAGCCTAGAAGAGTTTTTTCCAACATTTTTTTCTAGTGATCTTATGGTTTCATGCCTTACATTAAAATCTTTTCTCCATCTTGAATTAATTTTTGTTAGTGGTGAGAGAGATGGATCTTGTTTCATTCTTCTGCACATGGCTATCAAATTCTCTCAGCACCCTGTATTGAATGTATTCTTTTCCCCTGTGTAAACTGTTGTCTAGTTTGTCAAAGATCAGTGGCTGTTTTAGATGATTTTACATCTGGTTCTTTGTTCTATATCAGTTGTCTATGTCTATTTTTGGACCAATGAATGCCATGCTGTTTTGGTTCCTACAGTCTTGTAGTGTAGTTTGAACTCTGGTAATGTGATGCCTCTAAACTTGTTCTTTCATCTTAAGACTGCCTTGGCTATTCAGGCTCTTTTCTGGTTCTAAACAAAGAGTAGAATTATTTTTTCTAAGTCTGTGAAATATGATGTTGGTATTTTGATGGAGATTGTGTTGAAACTGTAAATCACTTTGGGTAGTATGCACATTGTATCAATGCTGATTCTACCGATATATGAGCATGATATGTTTCTCCATTTGTTTGTATCATCTGTGTTTCTTTCCTCTGTGTTTTGTAATTGTCTTTGTAGAGATCTTCCCCCTTCTCTATTAAGTTTGTTCCTGGGTATTTTATTTTCTTTGTGACTATTGTGAATGATATTGAGTCTTTGATTTGACTCTCAGCTTGACCGTTACTGGTATATAGGGATGCTACTGTTTCCTGTGCCTTGGTTTTGTAATCTGAGACTTTGCTGGATTTATTTGTCAAATTTGGGAGTCTCTTGCTGGAGTCTTTGGGGTCTTATAGATCTTATCTGATCTCTAGGTAGCCATACATTTAGCTAATACCAGTGCAAGTTATCAGACTGATGACGTGGGTAGCCTAGTTATTAGTAAAGGGCCTCACTCATTATATTCTTATTATATGGCATCTAGTGCATTGAATAGTCATTCAAAATAAATAGCTTGATCCTTATAGTATTTCCTCACACTTTTTTTGTACACAGGATCCTTTTGAAATAGAAAAGGGTGGGGAGGGAGGAAGGAAGGGATAAAACCAAGCCTGTTGAAGGAAGGGATAAAACCAAGCCTTCAGGGCATTCTCGTAAGTCTTAATTTTCAAGTGTTTAGTGGAGAAGCTTAGAACTATTCATTATATTTTGATTTGAAGTTTTCAAATCTTTCTTATGGAAGCGCTAAGTATTATTATGAATAAAGCCTCGGAATTGTTTTCTAGCTCTAAGATGATTTTTATGAGCCAGCCTCAATAGGCTAGTTTACTTTTATTCAGGAGGTGGAAATCTTCAGTATTAAATATATCTCATGTGAATTGGTGATCTTCTTACTATTTTATCCCTCAATGTGGTGAGTGTTACAACCATTTGGGAGTAAGGTACGCTGCCTACCTTTTAGTATACAACCTCTCCATATAGCTTGCTCTCCATTTTTAACGTATGTCCTCAAGGGCAAATGTAGCATAAAATGTAGCATAAACTAGGTGATGGTAGTTTGGCCCAAGCTTTTCACCCATGTGCTGAATGCTATGTTAAAAATTTAATTTTGCTTTTTCATGTTTTTCTAAACTTGGTTTGCTGCCATGAAATGCTTTTGTATCTGGTTCCCTGGAATTTTTCTCTGCTGCTTTATTTGTATGTAAATCAGTCTGAACTTAAATTCCATCATGTGGATATATGAGAAGGTAAGCAGCAATCTCTTTTAGAAATGCCTGAGTCACCCCAGACCTACTGAATCATAACCCCTACAGGTATAGCCTAGCAATCCGTGTTTTAGTAAGTCCTGCAGGTGACTCAGATGCTCCGTGAGAGGGTGAGAAGCACTGTTCTAGCCTAATGCTGTGATGACTGGTTGTGCTCAGCCCATACAGCTTAAGATCTGAGAACTTCAAGAAAATCTTACAGCTCTTTTGTGCTTCATAGCATTTTTGTATTATGGCCTTTTGCTGTGTCTTCTTGGCTACTTCCAAGACTATCTTTTTGGTGGCAGTATCACTGACTTAAAAAAAGGAAGACGCAAAATCCAGAATAGTGGCATGACATTGGTCAGGATCAAGGTGACAGCTGAGGCTAGAACCAACCTGCTTCATGTGCTCTGATGTGGGCTTCGCACCTGGTCTGTGCTCTGCTCCTCTTCCTCTTCCCTAGGCTAACCATCTTTATTCTAAGGCAACGCAATCTTAGGTTTGGCCCTCTCTGGGGTACAGAGGAAAAATTAGAGCTATGAGCCCACTGTCTGCTCTGAATCCCCAAAGCAATGGTGTGTATCCCCCCAACCTTCTCTCCCACCTTCAGACATGGTCACCTGAAGCATGAATGGTAGAGTCTGTTTGGCAACATGGATGCATGAAGTAAAGTCAATAAAGGAAAGAGATTTGAGGCCAAAAGTTTCGGATTAGAATATTGGAAGCCACCTCCTTCTTGTTGTATCCTCCCTGCATAAGTCTCTTAATTTCCCCTGAGTCTCAAGTTTTGTATCTCTAAAATGGAGAAAATTAATCTAACTCTCGTGAAGACTGAGTGATGTATATATATACATAAAGCGCTGAGTGAGGCCGAGGTATTTTTCTCCAGTGTGCAAATATTGGGTGTTATTATTTTTCCAGGCCATCTTACCTGTTGTTTTCATTCCTCTGAAGCCAACAGGGAATTAAAATGGGCTGGAATCCCAGAGACTTGGCATCATTTCTTGACTATGTGAACACAACAGCCAGCAGGGACTAATTAGGACAACGGGGACATATGTGTTTGCATTACTTCCATGTTCTGAATCAGCACGTGTATGAGGCCGAGTGTGAGTTTCCACCCCTCTGAGCTAGGCCTTACGCCTCCGAGCACACTTATGTACAGACAACACCCCCCACAGTCACACACATCCAGGTGTGCACACTCACGTGAAAATCTCAACTTCTGTCTAAAATGACTTTTGTTCAACAGAGAATGTACAGCATTGACGCCTCATTCTGGCTACATATTAGAATCGCCCGGGAAGTGTTTGGAAATACTGATGCATAGAAAACCCAACCCAAATGGGTTGACATGTATGGAGGTGAGGCCAGAAATTTGCATTGTTTTTAACAGGGTTAAGAACCATAGGCCTAAAATCAGAGAATATCAAAGTTGCAAGGAGTCTTAGAAATCTTCTAGCTGGATGATGCCACTTTCCTGATAAGGAAATTTTGGTCCAGGAAACTTAAGCTACAAACCCAAAGCCAAAACCAACATCTCTTCACTTCACGTGGAGTCACACTGAGTCACTTTCTTCCCTCTAACATGCTGCCTCTGCAAATGTGCAAGACAGTCGTTTGTCCCTTTGAAAGTATGGATGGCATTTGCTGTAAATGGCAGTTGCCACTCACAATCCTTCTATCCCCTAATGGCATGTTAGAATTGCATGGGTAACTTCAGAAATGCTGACGTTCAAGTCCCATCCAAAAAAGTTAACGCACAGCCTCTGGGAATGACCCCCAGGTATTAGTGTTTTCTTTTCAAGCTCCTGGGTGAGTCCTATGAGCAGCTAAGATTGGGAACCGCAAATGTCAATGGGAATTACTGGGTTGGTTTTGTTTTTTTCTTCTTCTTCCAGGTATACACAGTGACTCCTTAAATAGGAGCTACATAAAAGAGAAATCCCCTGGGCATCCAGTTTTGAAGTATGCTTTATATATTCATTGGCACTCTGGAGGAAAAAAGCAGCTTGTTCTGATTTTGTTGGGCAAATATCATGTCCCTTTGATGAGGTGTTGAATTCCAGCATCTTTCAGTTTGTCTTTCTACTGTTGCATCAATATAAAAATGAAAGGTTTGTTTAGAATTCTGTAAGGACCCCAGTATCCAGCAGGCAGATAGTCTTATAAGGGAGTTAGAATGTAGCTTGGTGAGTATAAACTGGTTTACCTCCAGGATTATGTTCTTATCCAAAACTTGTCCCTCAGACGCTTTGTGACCAGCGGCAGGGCATCAATAATAAGCCATTTACCTGTCTTAGAATTGTTAGTTGGCTAGAATTGTTAGTTTAAGAAAAAAAGAAGAGAACAGCCTTTTTCAAAACCTCACTGAACCCTGGTTAAAATCATAGCATAGCCCATAGATACCACCCCTGGCTTTCCTGTGCCTGGGGGGCCATCCAGAAAGACTGAGCTCTCTGTGCCTACCATCCTCTCACTGAATTCTCATCTGTACCCGGGCACACTGTGGACCACCCAGCCTTTCAACCCTTCTCTCTTCAACAGCCCACCCTGGTCAGGTCACCTCCTCTGCCGCCTCTTAATCAACACGCTTACGCCACTGTCTCACCTGCATGGAAGTTACTGTCTCTGCCTTCCCGAATACTCTCCCCTCAGCTGAGGCTCCCCTGAGACTCACGCCCTGACCTTAAACCTTTCTCCTTTTCATCAGTGGGGATTCCATCCTGGGTCCACCACGTTCGCAGTGTTTAACTGTGAGCAAAAGGCTTAATGCTATTCTGCCTCAATTTCTTCATCTCTCAAATGGTATTATAAGAGTGCCTGCCTCACAGAGTTGCTGTAAAAATTGTATGAATTTAATATATGGAGCACCTGGGACAGAGCCTGGACCGTACCAAGGACTCCACAATTGCTCTCCGTAGGTTGTTCGGCAAGGTCAGTTCATTCATTTCCTTTCCTCTAAGTTGCAAGAACCATCCTTCCCCAGCGCTCCAACATTGACTTTCACAAGTGATTACCCAGATTAAAGTCTGAAAGAGGAAATGTTTCTCTCTTCTGCTTCTTCCATTTTGCTGTCCCTCCACCTCTCTGTCCCATCTCATTCCACATTGGTGAGAGAAAAAATTTGCCAGTGGCTTGAGCTAAGTAGCAGTTTGGACAAGAATGTTTATATGGTCGTTTTATATGTCCTAGTGTTGAGATAGAAATTTTAAACCTATGTCCATATGCGGGTAAGTGTTTTTATGATGTTAGTGTTGGCATCAAAGAGATTCAGATTATCAGAAAATTATTGTACAGTTGTTGTATTTCTAAGAATGTGATTTGACCTGCATATAGCCAAATCCATAAAATGACACAAGCAATAATAGTACTAGTGTGTGTGTATAAATTTAAGCTTTCATTGCATTTACCTTTGAAAAAGGTGTAGCCCATTTTTCTTTTCCTACTCACAAAACTGGGCATACGTCAGCATACGTAAGAACAGAAAACATCCTTACCTAGTCTGGGAAATACAGGGTAGTCATAAAAGTCATGTGCAATTTGAAATGGTTTAACAGTAAATGGCACATGAACTTTATGACCACCTGTATATACAAGGCAAATATAGCAAATTATAATGATTAGCTAGTACTTCCTTCAGGAAGGAGAAGGACACAGAGTTCTGCGCTCCATTTTACATGGAAAACCATCCTATAAGTCTCATGCTTGTTTTAAATATAAAGAGCCTGAATTAAGTTCAGATTGGAAAATAGCTTGATCAAAGTCACACAAAGAATCTAAGTTCAAATCAAGAGACAAAAAGCCTCTGTTTCACCCACTAAATAATAATTATTATATATAGTCTACCACCAGAAATACTCATTTTCCCAGGGTTTGGATAAGGTCAATTATAATAGTATGTCTCTGAATTCATGTGGTATGTATCAGAATTCCATAACACTGAAAATTTTATTCTCATTACATATCCAGGAGAAACAGGTATTATTTTATCAGATGTGGAATCTGGAAGAACAAAGAGATACTGCAATTTGCTCAAAGCTGCAGAGTTAGCAGCAAAAGAAAATTAAAACTGAGGTCTTCAACACCTAGCCCAACACTCATCTTCATTAAAAATGGCTCGGCATGGTTCATACCCAGCCCCGGCCAAAAACCTGCAAAAAAAACAAAACAAAACAAAAAAAATGGCTCAGCACCCGCAGCTCAGTGGTTACAGCACATATACCCAAGGCTGGCAGGTTCAAAGCTCCCAGGCCTACTAAACAACAATGACAACTGCAAAAAAAATAGCCGGGCATTGTGGTGGGCACCTGTAGTCCCAGCAGCTACTCAGGAAGCTGAGGCAAGAGAATCACTTAAGCCCAAGAGTTTGAGGTTGCTGTGAGCTGTGACTCAACAGAACTCTATGGAGGGCGACATAGTGAGACTCTGTCTCAAAGAAACAAACAGCTACTGTCATCAAGTTTAAAGATCATAATCCTCCAAGCAATACACTGTATGTGTGTGTGTGTAAGAATATTACAGCTGACTTTGCTGAGCACCTACTATGTGCTGAGTCCTTTCTCTGTGTTATCTCTAACTCATGACCCTGAAAACGCTGATATGACATAGCTGATTTGGTCGGGGCCACACAGCAATGTGTTATGGCTGGCATTTAAATACAGGCTTTTCTAGCTTGAAAGTGGAGGTCTTTTCCTTTAAGCCACACCAATGTAGATATAAAATACCATTTCCACCAAACTAGCTGCACGCACATATGCTCGTACTTTTTGTACAGGCAGATACAGGCAAGCCAAACACCAACACATAATTGCCAAACAGAGTGAGTCTGTGCTGAGTTAACTTCTGAGAAGCATAGGAATGTCAGATGTGATCCTTGTCCTTTATTCCAAGTTCAGTGTTGTTGCAAGGCTAGAAGGAAATGGTAACTTAAGAAATTATTGTAATAGTTTTATGTAGCACCTCACCCACAGTAGGTGCGCAGAAATATTTATGGAACAAACGTCTGCTGAATTATTGGCACCGACTGTTAAATCAGAGGCAGGAGGAAAGCAGAGATGGTGTAATCCCAGAAAGCAGGAAAGGAATTCACAGGAGGAGCAAGTTGTCAGCGAAAATGGAGAAGAGTGGATTTGGCAATTACCTGATTTACCTGATAAACTTCAAGAGCATAGATAAAAGCAAGACAGTCTGACAGCTGTATGTCTGGGAGGGCACTTGTTGAACAAAGCTCATTTCTGAGGCTGACTCTACCGCGGCCCATTAGCAGGGGCCTCACCTGAGCGCAGGCTTTCATCTGATTCCCAAAACTCTTCTACAAGGCAGAATCATCTCTTATTATTTTGATCATTTAAACGGCTTGCTGCGTAAGTTTCAGAGCGATTCTTTTAAAAATTCTCCTTCTTTGCTTCTTTTTATAAAAATCTCGAAGTAAGATCACTCTTCTAGTTGCAGCTATTTCCAGGTTTTATTGCACAGTCATAAAAATTGTCATGATACCGACCTCTGAAATGACTGTGGCAGTGTGCGGTAATTACATTTCATTAAAATTCCTGGTACGCTTGCCACTAAGAAAATTTTCAAAGCCTCTAGCTAACTACTTTATCTAATAGGGTCTGTGACTTTTAAGGCATCCATGGTAGAGAATATAACTGGCATTTTTGTTAGTGGCTCTTGATTTATCCAAGCATGTGTGCAGATATATGTATGTATGTAATGTACATGGATATATATGTACGTAGATTTGATTTTGTGTGGTACACCATCAGTACCAAGGACACTGCCAGTCATCCAGGATGGTAAAATTCCCATCTTCAGGAAGGATGATTTCTATCCCATAGTCAATCAACAAGGAATTTGGCTAACGGGAATATTCAGCTGGGGCTCTAAATTGGCTAAGTCCCTAAAACATTTGCCTACGTCTTTGTCTTCCTCAGGAATCTACTTGTGCCCTCAGCTCTTCTACGCCAGAAACATGCAAAACACGCAGAATTTTTTAATGCACCGTGATTCTAAAACTACCGAAGGTGTTCACTGTAATTGCGTGCTTCAAAAATTAGTATTCGTACTAAAGTCGATATAATTTGGAACTGCAAAAAGACTAGATCATTATTTTTCAAGAATAAAAGGAGCCACATTTTTCTGTCTTGTAAAAAGTAGAGCACTTAGGCTTCCATTCTAGTGGCCAATTCTTTTGCTATTAGAGGCATTAAATACTCAACTCTCAGGTTTTATTTTATTTTATTTTATTTTTTTTTTTTGAGACAGAGCCTCAAGCTGTCACCCTGGATAGAGTGCCATGGCATCACAGCTCACAGCAATCTCCAATTCCTGGGCTAAAGCGAGTCTCCTGCCTCCGCCTCCCAAGTAGCTGGGACTACAGGCGCCCGCCACAACGCCCAGCCATTTTTTGGGTGCAGCCGTCATTGTTGTTTGGCGGGCCCGGGCTGGATTCGAACCCGCCAGCTCAGGTGTATGTGGCTGGCTCCTTAGCCGCTTGAGCCACTGGAGCCGAGCCAACTCTCAGGTTTTAAATGCTAGACGCAAAGATTACACAGGTAGATGGATGAGTCTTAAAGCTTTTGAATTGAAGGCAGGTATGGATGGAGGCAGACTCGAGTGCCACTAATTCCCAGACTTCGTGGAGCTATGAAAAGTTCTTTATTTTTTAATCACACTTTCCACCAGCACGAATTCTACATAGCATATTGCCAGTGGCTCTTCACCATCCCATCTGGGGTGCCACTTGTCGGGGCCCAGGACTGGCCAGGTCTCCAGCCTGGCTTCTCTGTGGTCTGGACATGGACCACTATGCTATTATCTTGCTCTGGCAAATGCCCTGTGGGCAGAAGCGAAAGAGTCAGAGTAAGCGGGTCCATGAAAGAATGCGCACTCCCGACTGCCTTCTCCTGCGGCTTCTTATAGACGTACTCCCGTGGCTACTTGCCCCACAGGTTTAGAGGCTGCCAACCACTGATGTTCCCTTCTCGTGAGCTCTCGTGTTAGGAGGGCTGACTCCCTCCCCACGCCCTTCTCACCAAGGCATTGTATTACTGAGGTAGTACCGGTGTTTCTTATAATCACAGAGTGTTCCGAGCTTAGCTCTCCCTTCTCCTTTCCTTAAAGCTATATGGTCTGCTACAGTGTATGATTATATCTTATGGAGTTGTCGATTGGTTCCTGCGAACCTTTTTGAGAATTTCATGGCATCTCCTCAAGTTGATTGAACATATCAGCGACTGCCACCAACCTAGGCCTAGAAAGTCACTGGTCTCTACGTTAAATGGCAGAACCATGAAACAGGCCACATGCAGTTTTCAGCCCAATTTAAGTTCTGTCTCTCATCAAGTGTAGAGAGACAGCAGGGGTACTGGCTACACCCAACAAAACACAGTTCTGCAAGTGTACAAGTGCTGGGAGTACTCATCTGGCCCACTGGAGTTATTTTCTGACCTGGTTCTATCAGTACATTTCTAGGTACAACTTCCTTTGCACACAACATTCCTACAAATACGTACATTGATCTGGAAGACCCATGCCTCTGAGTTACTTAGACCTAAATGTACCCCGTCTGCCTTCCACCAAGGATCCAGCTGCAAAGAGGTCCAGTAAGCATTTGCTGTTGTCAGGCAGTGGCTCTTGACCCTGACTGCATCTCAGAATCATCCTGAGATCTTCTAAAAATCCCAGTGTCCAGCCAAGTTTGAGAACCACTCATCTGACCTACCTCCCTATGCCTGATAGGGTTGACTTCACATTTTGGTTAAACCATCCCTAACTGAGTGCCTAGATCATGCTTGGTGGTGTTGCCTTTTCATGGCTTGTACGGTTAGCCCTCCATATCTGTGGGTTCTACATTCCAACTGTGGATTGAAAATATTCGGGGTAAAGAAAAAAAAGATTGTTTCATCTGTACTGAACGTGAATAATTTTCCTATTTTTTTGTAAACGATGCAGCATAATACTATTTACATAGCATTTACATACATTTGCATACTTTTGCAGTGCAGCTATTGCCTTGGCCATAGTTTAGAAATGTTTCTATTTAAAGAATAGTATCAATTAGGTATTATAAGTATTAAGCATAAAAAGCATTAGGTATTATAAGTAATCTAGAGATGATTTGAAGTATATGTATGGGAGGTTGTATGCAGGTTGCATGCAAGCAGTGCACCATTTTATACCAGGAATTTGAGCATCTGCAGATTTGGGTATCTGTGGGCGTCCTAGAACAAATCCCCTGTGGATACTGAGGGCTGACTGTAGTTAGTTGCCTTGTCTCTTAAGACCCTGCTTCTCTAGAAAATGATGGTAAGCATTCAAGACATTCTAGCCAAACCACAAAAGAAGGTTGCAACCTGATAGGGCTTGAAATAGCCAAATTCAGTAGCACCAAGAATGTCAGGGGTTAAAGTAAAATCAAAGAATGAATGCTATGTGTCCGGGATTTGAGAACTGTATATACAGTGGCAGCCCCTAAGCAGCTTTTCTTCAACATCCATTGAGGACCTACAACTTCCTTAAGAGAAGACAAAGCATGGCCTACAACCTGATTCATGAGGGATGGTAGGATGATGTTTTGTACATGAGTCTCATTTGTCTGCTGAGAAACCCATCTGGGACCCAGGAGCAGAGTTTACCTTGCATTAAAACATTTTGCAATCACGATGCCACCGAATGTATGATATTGGTACAACCAAGGGATATGAGATCATTTTAAATGGTTTATGAAAGAACATGTTTTTGGAGACTTTACATCATTTGTGTTTCCCTGAATGGAGTTGAAACACATTCTTTTTAGTAAACTATCTCAAGAATGGAAAAAAATATCCAATTTACTTAATACCTTGAAACCAATATATAAACAATACACGTCCCCATGAGAGAGAAACACAAGTGTAGTCTAGCAAGGAAGAGGCTGGAGGAGGGAGGGCCATTGGCTGGATCTCACCAAAGGCGCACAATGAGAGGGTGTTTGGCACGCCCCCTGGTGGCGGGATCTCACCTAATGAGCACAATGTGAGGGTGTTCGGCACGCCCCCTGGGTAAACTTGAACTTTATCTACTACAACTTGAACTTTATCTTAGAAAGAAAAGTTTCACCTAAACATTTGCACCCTCATATTAATCACAAATTTTTTAAAAAAGAAAGAATATCTTTTATTCAATGATTATTTATTTTAATATATTTGAAAATATATAAGGGGCACAGCAAACATACTTTTACATTGCAGCTATTGCATTGGCCATAGTTTAGAAATGTATCCATTTACAGAATAGTATCAATAAATAATAATGCGTGATACTCTTATAAGGAAGGAAAAAGAAAGCAGGAGTTTGATAACACTGTATTTTAGCTTGTGGTAACAACCACGGTCATCTTAAAATTAAGGCCAATATTCTTCCTGCTTCCTAAATTAATATTTTTGGGAAGAGAAAGAAGAAAAGAAAATGTAAAAGAGGTTATCAGGTGTTTAAGTAAGATGTGGGAGAGTCCATGAAATGACCCCAGGGTGAAGAACTATTCTTTCAGCCAGGCTGATGCCTACTGAGAACACCAAGCCCCAAAGCAATGTGGTAAATATTCGGGAGGCTTTTCTCGATAGAAGGCTCAAACCAGAAGAGCTGCTGCCAGCCCCCCATGTGTCTGCATTTGGAAGGTGAATTCCATCTCCCGTAGGAGCATGCCCACACTCTGCTGGGTGTGCAGTGTTTGCAGAAAACTAAGAAAAGACACAAAAGAAAACTTGACATGCTTACTAATGTCTGGGGTGGGTGGGGGTTGGCTCACCCCGTGATGGGCTTGGATGAAACTCATCTCGCCCTCCTCACATGCCACTCCTCCCTGGCTCACATTCGAAATCCAGGAACAGAGAGCAAAGCAGCCAAGTTTGTTTTTCCAGAGCAAGAGGGATCTGGTGAAAACAGCCCTGACAGCCGTGCCCTGTGTCTTGGTGAACTAAGGGCTTTTCTAAGTTTCGTTCAAGACTGTTTAGTCCGCACACTGAGGATTCATGTACCAGTTTTTGGCTCTAGTGTCATTGAGGCAGTCTGATTTCCAATGGTTCCATTGTCATCTGTATTTACGTCCAGTGAAAGAAATAACCGCGAGTTATTGGAGAATCACTTAAAACCTCTCCTTTCTTCATTCACTCTCCTTAACACTATTTCTCGCTAGTGCTTCTTTAAAAAAAAACAAAACAAAAAAAACCTGCAGCCACCGTCTTTTCCTAAGTTAACACCTGGGTCAGAACCGGTAAACTGCTTTCCCCTTGACTCTTGCAGAAGTGGCAGTGCATTGAGGACACATCTGGCAAGCTCCGGATTCACAAGTGTAAGGGACCCAGTGACCTGCTCACAGTCCGCCAGAGCGCACGGGACCTCTACTCCCGCAGCTTCGACGGCAAGAACAGAGAGTGTGATTGCAGAGAGTCTGCTTATCGCGCCAGCAGAAGCCAGAGGAAGAGTGAAAGGCAGTTCCTGAGAAACCAGGGCACTCCAAGTAAGCCGCACTTTCGCGACCATCTCAATGGCAGGCCGAGGCCTTTGGGATCATACATTAGACAAAAGGGCCATTCCTGCAGTTAGACATTAGCGATGCACAGTTTTCCAGCTAAAAGCCAATCGCTGTTCTGTTTAAAGTGAGAAAGCTAAGATTAATTTGAAATTTTGCTTTGCAAACATTTTCACTTAAGCATTGAATGAAAACATAGTTGGTAAAAGCCCCAGATGCAAAACGTATGCACACAAGAAAAAGCTTACGAAATGGTTATTCCAAAGGGTACAGGGAAAGTTTAGGTCAATTTTATTTTTCTTTAATGCTAACATCCTGATTTTTCTGCCTTTGGTTGCTTTTAAAAAAATAATAACCCCAGGGGGTTTTGTCTGTCTACCTTTGATTGAAGAGAAAAGCATAAACATTTTATAAGGCATATATTTTAATCTCTCTTTTAGGACTATATATATATATATATATTTTTTTTTTTTTTTTTTTTTTTTTTTAATTCAGGTCAGGTCGTTGAATCATGCTGACTGGCAGGGTCAAACTAGTTGGATTCAATATGACAAGTACTGCCTTGCATTTTCTTTATAAAACTCTATCCGGCCGCTGCCACAAGAAACCTATGATTATATATGTGTGAAAACCTGCGTCCTGACACCTTCCATGAACGCGTGAGAGTCTAGTGCCATCTAGTGGAATAATATGAAAAGTGACTCAGAATTAAATGCTGTGTCCAAGAAACAGAAACCAAATGAATCACTAGAACAGTGGAAACCCTTAGAACAGACAATTTTATTGTGGACTGCACAATAGGAGCTTTCAGTTTATGAGCCCCTAAATTTTTTCCATATTTGTAAATATATTTTCTGTGTATGTGCACATTTTTCTCAATGTCCATAATCTTCATCCAATTCCTAAAGGAATTCGTAAGTCAAAAGCCTAAGAACCATTGATTTTGGAGACTTTCTCTCTTTCCTATGAGGAAATCCCAGGTTTAATAATCCACAGAGGATATCAAATTAAAGATGAACGAGGGGCAAGGAGCCCCAACATACTCCTTTATCAGAAGCTGATTACCAACGTTCGGCTTAGAAGTGGAAGTACGGGGCAGCGCCCGTGGCTCAGAGGAGTAGGGCGCCGGCCTCTACACCGGAGGTGGTGGGTTCAAACCCAGCCCTGGCCAAAAACTGCAACAACAACAAAAAAATAGAAGTGGAAGTACCTTCTCTTCCAGCAAGTTCGACATTGTTTCCCAAGCACTGGCCGTAAGGCACGTGGATTTTTCAGTGCTAGGCACAAACAGAAGGCTAGGGCCGCTTTTACAAACTGGGTGGAATCCTGTGTATTTGAGAATAGGAACTGATCTTCCTTCTTTCTGCAAGGATGGAATTCGTGAGCACTCTTAGTGAACCCTCCCCACCTTGCCGCTGGAGGTTACTCCTTCCTTGGAGACTGCAGGAGCCTCCAGGGTGCTGTCTGAGGGGCGTGATGATTCTGATTCCACAGCACTGTGCCCCCTTTCGTCCTGGTTTACCAGCAGGCTGGACAGATGAGGCCACTAAGCCTCCACGGAGCCTCAGAGCAGCTGACAGCTCGAGGCCCACAGTGCCCGGGGAAGTTCTAGAATAACACACATGTGCTCTTGAGGTTCCATAGTCACCAGAAAACATGTCCCCACTGCCCCCACCTCCCACCTCCACCTGCCAGGTATGAAGAGTCAGTGCCTGGGAAAGGATGGCTAACTTCCTGGAACAGAAGAGGGTACTCCTGCTTATAAACTAACACTGGTGATCAACTTCTCATAAAGGAACGTATCAGGGCCCCTTGTCCCATGTCCATTTTCAATATAATACCCTTATGTAAATTATTAAACCTAGGATTTCTTCTTAGGAAACAAATATTATCCTCTAGTATTTATTCAAATAGAAGAGCATTCACCTTTTTTAAAAAAGCAAACCCCGGTCATGGTAAGACTGTAATCTCAGAGATTATATTCCTAGCTCCTTAACCTTATGAAATGTATGTGACATTTAAAACTTCACTTTTCTCATCCCTGATCTAAAGACCATAACCTCCAGTGCAGGAGCCTGTTTTGACAATTCGATAACTTTTTTAAATGTAAGGGTTGTTATAATATCTGTCTTTTAAGACTGTGGATTAGAGATAAATGAATGGTATATAACACATAGCAAAAGCCCAAGAAAGGGTAGTGGTTATGATTAATACCATAATTGGGAATATGATTTTATCCAAATAAACTTCCTTAGCAGCTCACATCAAAAACCTAATGTAGAAATTCACATCCTCTCAAAAGACTCTCACAAGTCTTAGAGCTGACTTAGACATCGCCCCCCAAACACTTGAGGGATTAGGGTGGAGGCTCACGGAAACCTGCTGACTGTCACACCGCCGTGTGGTGGCACAGCCAGGATAGGAGCCAACCACTCCCACCATGAATTCCAGTAGGCGTTCAGGGCACCACGGGGCCCCTTAGCAACCCAGCATGCCCCTCTCGTCCCTCTCCAAGACCCTCACTGTGACAGGTGGTCATTTTCTTCCCTCCTAAACGACATCAGGACATCCATGGTCACCTATCTTCTCTTGTTTCCAGAGTACAAGCCCCGATTTGTCCATACCCGGCAGACACGTTCCTTGTCTGTGGAATTCGAAGGAGAAATATATGACATAAATCTGGAAGAGGAAGAGTTGCAAGTGCTGCAACCGAGAAGCATTGCCAAGCGTCATGACGAAGGCCGCAGGGGGCCGGGCCATGGCCGCAGGGATGGGATGCTGACTGACAGCAGCAACGCCGTGGGCCCACCCTCGACTGTCCGAGTGACACACAAGTAGGAAGGCTTCAGGTGTACACAGGGTTGGGTTTAGAGTTACGTCCTCTGTATTATCACCATGTTGCATTTTGCAAAACAGCAGTGTCACTGGGCAATGCGGTGCCTGCATAGCGTCTGCAGGAGCAACAAGCAGGCCAAGGGGGTTAAGGGAGTAACAAGGAGGCCAAGTAATCTAGACTCCCATGTGTGCTTGGGTTGAATTTCACATTAAGAATCAAGCCAGAGTAATTCCGCCACATCTTGACTTAGCAGGCATGGAGTTGGTGCCCCTAAGCAGTTGCCTTTGTAGGCATCTACAAAACAAAAAGAAACAATTTCAGATGCGGGAAGAGGCTCTTCTATGCCGCACAGCCCCAGGGTAACCTCAGAAAGGAAACACAGCCCAAAGGAAGACAGTGATTCCCAGACAGGCTTCCAGAAAGACGGCATAGGTTAGGGGTGAATGTACGTGCAGAAGCGTCTAAACTACCCTCACACTGCGGAGAGCAGAGAGGGCCTCGGAGGTCATGGAGTGGGGGAAGAGGGTGACCCCACAGGGCTTCATTGGGCTCTCTTGGTTCTTTGGTTCCTTCCAAAATCTACTTACTTTCTTGATGGAGAAACAGTTTCTTTCTGAATTTATTAGCAAGATCGTGGCTTTCTCCCTAATTTCATCGCTTTGGAGAGATGGGGCACCATGAGCCCCGCCAGGATTTTTATCTCTGGGACTGGGTTCCTGATGCTTGTTGCTACAGTTAAACACTAAGAGATGAGACCAGAATTTGTTTCTCGTACATCTCTTGTGGACCCCCTTTCCCACCTACTCTCTGGCCCTGGGGCTGTTGCTTTGCTTTAAAACTTAATGGCAAGTTCTTATTAAAAAAAACAAATGGAATGAATTCTTCCCTTCTGACCGCATTTCTTCACACAAGCCGTTTGCATTATGACTGTGACAAGTTCCCCTTTTTCTATATGTATTTGCTTGAGTTTACAAAATTTGAGTTTTTCTGATAGTATCTGTTTATAGGGGTGTAAATATTCAGAGTTGCCTTGAAAGATGATCTTAGTAATGACCTTAGTCACAGAGATGTGATACCGTCCTTTGGCTGCATTGGACTTCAGGACATATTCCCACATACATTCATCTTGGATCAGCTCTACACTTATTGCTTGTAACCACATTAAGAGTTTAGAACAGGGGTCCTCAAACTACGGCCCGCGGGCCACATGAGTTGGTGTGAATTGTGTTTGTTCCTGTTTTGTTTTTTACTTCAAAATAAGATGTGTGCAGTGTGCATAGGAATTTGTTCATAGGTTGTTTTTTTTTTAAAACTATAGTCCAGCCCTCCAACGGTCTGAGGGACAGTGAATTGGCCCCCTGTTTAAAAAGTTTGAAGACGCCTGGTTTCGAGGATAACGGCCAGGCACATTGAGTGGCTCATGCCTGTAATCATAGCACTCTGGGAAGCTGAGGCAGGAGGATTGCTTGAGCTCAGAGTTCCAGACCAGCCTGAGCAAGAGTGAGAGCCCTTTCTCTACTAAAAATAAAAAATTAGCCAGGTATTGTGGCAGGTGCCTGTAGTCCCAGCTACTTCAGAGGCTGAGGCAAGAGGAGCATTCGAACCCAGGAGTCTGAGGTTGCTGTGAGCTAAGCTGATGCCATGGCACTCTAGCCTAGGCAACAAAGTGAGACTCTGTTTCCAAAAAAAGAGAGAGAGAGATTGAGTTTAAAGGATTAAAAAGTTATTTTTGGCAGGCCGGGCATGGTGGCCAACACCTGTAATCTTCACACTTTGGGAAGCCAAGGTGGGATGATCTCTTGAGGCCAGGAGTTTGAGGTCGCAATAAGATGACACCACTGCATTTTAGCCTGGGCAAGAGAGAAAGAACCCATCTCAAGAAGTTCCCTTGGCTCTGACTGTTTTCTGATATTAGAATACAGACCTAGTCCCTGCGTGTTTTGTTTCTACAGGTGCTTTATTCTTCCCAATGATACGATCCATTGTGAGAGGGAACTGTATCAATCAGCCAGAGCCTGGAAGGACCACAAGGCGTACATCGATAAGGAGGTTAGTCACCTCTGTCACCGCCGGCTGTCAGCTATGCTCCAAATTCAAACTCGGCCACCAGCCTGCTGCAGCCAGCTGGGACATACCGTGTGTATGCACCATCTTTTTTTATAATTACATGAAAAATAGCAAAACGACCAAGGTATTTATCTTTCTGCAATGATTTCGTGATAGTCCCACTGAAAACAAAATAGACTGAAAACGGGGGGGGGGGGCTGACTTGATGGCTTTTGGAGATCTCTGAGAGAAAATGATTCAGTGAGAAGGGGTGTTGATCTGTCACGTGGGTTGGAACAGAGAGGCAGACAAATTCTGTGCCCAGGTTGTTTCCGGATTAATTAGCATCTCGAATGAACGTGGAACGGAGCAAACAAGCTGGAAAGAAAGGGACTTTGTAAAGAAATCCCTGACCTGGAAAGGTAACTGTTCAAATGCATGTTCTCTAGATCGAAGCCCTGCAAGATAAAATTAAGAACTTAAGAGAAGTAAGAGGGCACCTGAAGAGAAGGAAGCCTGAGGAGTGCGGTTGCGGCAAACAGAGGTGAGCGCTCCAGGCCGGCAGCTGTCCGCACTCACTGCTACACAAGCTGGGGGTGGGGCTAAGCTCTTGTACCAAGCGAAGGCTTAGTGGCTCACGCCCGTAATCCTAGCCCTTGGAAAGGCCCAGGTTGGGGGGCTGCCTGGGCTCAGGAGTTCAGGCCCTCGTGAGCCTGAGTAAGAGCAAGACCCCGTTGCTAAAAATGGCTGGGTGTCCTGGTGGCACCTGTAGTCCCAGCCACTCAGGAGGCCGAAGTAAGGGAATCACTGGAGACCAAGAGTTTGAGGTTGCTGTGACCTACGATGCCACGGTATTCTACCGAAGGCGACAAAGTGAGATTCTGATTTTAAAAAAAAGAAGAAAAAGAAAGAAAGAAAGCTTAATCTGAGCACAGTAGCATATAAAATGATGGCCTACGCTATTTAAGTCAAACTAAATATGCCATACACTTAAGCTGAAGGTTGAAAGTCCCACAGAGCTCAAAGAGTTGCTGTGAAGAAACTGCCTTTATTCTGCTTTGCTTTTGTTTTATAAAATGAACTTTCTGCATTTGTGCAGGGTTACAAACACTTGGTTTTTCATATTCTTCCCTTACAGCTATTACAATAAAGAGAAAGGTGTAAAAAAGCAAGAGAAATTGAAGAGCCATCTTCACCCATTCAAGTAAGTCAGTCCCTGTTTTCCATGTTTGCTGGGAGTCAGGGACTGTCCACTGGGCCCTTCTGAGAGGCTGGGGGAGCCCGGTGCTCCCACCCGCACAGCTTTGGAAGTAGACCCGCCTGGAAGGGCACGGAGCTCAAGAAGCTGAAAACATTCTTGTTAGTGAAGTGTCTCAAGAACGGAAGAGAGGATCCACTGTGCTCAATGCTAATATGAAGTCAATATATAAACAGCTGCACACCCGCCAGAAAGAAAAAGGGAGGGCAGAGGAGGGTTGGAGGACGGGGAAGGGGGATGATTGGCGGGATCTCACCTCATGTGCACAAGAGGAAGGCGTTCAGCAGGTCTTCTGGGTGAAGGGCTCGGCTACGACTCGAACTTGACCTTAGAAATGAAAACAATGTATCCTAAACATTTGGACCCTCATAATAATCTGAAAGTTGACAAATTAAAAAAAAAGAAGTTGAAAAGAAAGTGCACCCTTCATGGAGGGATGATGCTCTTGTAATCCTTTGACGGGAGCCGTGCTGAGTCTAATTCTTACGCACACATGGGCCTGTGAGCGGCTGGCACGCCACCCGCTGTTTTCTGTGCAAAGTGATTCAGAGTCATGGACTCTCTTGGTTAGCTTGATGTGCTCTGTAGAGCTGCTGGTAATAGTGTTGAGTTCTGAAAGTGGAAAGAAACATACATATTTTTTAAAATAATAGCAAAATTTGCGTGTGAAAGAGATTTAGTATTTGAACCTCGTCAAAGTTTCAAAGCCTTTGTAAAGGAAAAAAAGCACAATAATAAAACAAAAAAAAATTTTAAATCAGCTTTTCCAATTTGGGTAAGGAATTTTTGGAGGCTTTTAATCCAAGCCTTTTAGTCCAGTGTTTTTCAGCCTTTTTTTATCTCACAGAACGCTTGAATCTATAGTTAAATTTCCACTGCACACTTAAAATATGTTGATCAAATAAAAGAGCAAAAGACAGAATATACTTACTGTGCTTTGAACTACTTTGGAAAATAACTTAATGATCTTTAAAAATTGGGGAGGCACACCTAGGGTCCTCTCCAGGCACACCAGTTGAAAATCACGGCTCTGCTCCAACAAACCGATGGTGGGTGCAACAGCTGGTAAGTGCGGAGCCCCCAAACATTTCAGCCTTTCGGCCGTGCATCCGAAGAGCCCGGCTGGCCACATGCACTGATCAGCACTAAGGTTTGCTTCCTTCAGTGTCTGCGTGTCCGTGAGGAAGAAAGGGTGGATCCCGTTAAGGCTCCGGGAGCGTTGTCACTGCTTATATGTTTTAGGCTCTCTATACAAACTGAAGTGTGTCTATTATCGTGTATCTAAAAGTGTGTCTATTATCGTGTATCGTGTGTCTAAACGTGTGTGCACGCTTCAGAGCAACAAGCCTATTTTTAATTGAGAAGATACCTTCTGATCACCCCCAAAATCCCTTCTCTTGGAACAGGGAGGCAGCTCAGGAAGTGGACGGCAAGCTGCAGCTTTTCAAGGAGAACCGCAGGAGGAAGAAGGAGCGGAGGGAGAAGAAGAGGCAGCGAAAGGGGGAGGGGTGCAGCCTGCCCGGCCTCACCTGCTTCACCCACGACAACAACCACTGGCAGACCGCCCCCTTCTGGAACCGTAAGTTGCGAGTTTCAAGGCCACTTCCTGCCACTGTGCAGAGACAGCGGCTCCTAACTTAGACTGGGAAGTCAGCCGCTTTTCTAAAACCAGGAATCTGGGAAGATTCCAGAGGAAAGCATTACATCGTTCCAGGCTGGCGACTGGAATCATTCTGCCAAACATTTTTTTTTTCTTTAGAAGTAATTTTGGTAGTTTGTTTGAAAACGCCAAGCTTCTCCCTGGGTTTTTCCTCCTGAGGTCATTATGTCACAAAGTACCCAACACCTGCTAGAGGTTCTATCCAGTAAGACCGCTGGGTAACTAAATAAGTAAATGCATGAACGATAAATGATGGTCAATTTGAGCCACATAGATTTTTTTTTATTTGTTTGTATTCTTTGGAGCACACGCTATAAGCATAATGAAAGGAAGTAAAAGAAAGATAAAGTCCATTAAACTCAGGGCCCACACCCTATTTACTGTCAGTGCTAGCTGGTGGAAAATGGGGACTCCACAAAATTATTTGGTTTTACCTTGGGTTGCGAAGAATACAGAATAATAACAACTGTGCACTTTTAAAAGTATTCACTGAGATTGTAAAGAAACGATGTCCTAACTGTCTGTAGTTCATCAGCTGCTGAAGGTTTACCAGCTGTAGTGTAGACGAGGCATGGAATCATGTTATTTGAGGATCCCTGGAGACCCTCCCCTCCCCCCAGCAGAGTTTCTCAAACTGCAATTTGGAGACTACGAGGAACCTGCAGGCTTTTCCTGGAGGGATCCAGGGCCGATTCAGGAGAATTTTTTCTTTCCATTTGATACTCCTCCATTTCAGGATTCATGTTTGCATGTATGTTTACAACCACATCCAGGCCAAGGGAACTCTTAATGTCATAGCGTCCAACTTTGAATCTAGTTTCTTAAACTGGGGTGTGGGGATCTCTGAGGGTTCATCAGATTTCCAGGGATGTGTTCTCGGATGTGTTCTCTGAGTTGAGAAAAGGGAACACAACATCCAGCAAGACGCTGTGTTCTCTGCCCTCGGAACACTTACCTTCTAATGAGGAGAAGGCAAAAAAGAAAAGAAGTGAAATAAAGTAATTACAAGTTGTATGGCTTGGCACCTGTAGCTCAGCAGCTAGGGTACTGGCCACATACACCAGGGGTGGCAGGTTTGGACCTGGCTAAAACAACAATGACAACTACAATAAAAAAAAATAGCCATGCCTTGTGGCAGGCACCTGTAGTCCCAGCTACTTGGGAGTCTGAGGCAAGAGAATTGCTTACGGCCAAGAGTTTGAGGTTACTGTGAGCTGTGACGCCATGGCACTCTACCGAAGGCGACATAGTGAGCCACTGTCTCAAAAAAAAAAAAAAGAAATTACAAGTTGTAGTAATGCTGTAAAAGAAAGGGTGATATAAGTTTTTAAAGGGGGACCTTTTATAGAGGGCAAGGATGATGGCCTTTGTTAAGAGGTGAAATTTAGGGCGGCACCGGTGGCTCAGAGGAGTAGGGTGCTGGCCCCGTACGCCAGAGGCTGTGAGTTCAAACCCAGCCCCGGCCAAAAACTGCAAAAAAAAAAAAAAGAGGTGAAATTTAACCTGAAACCTAGAGGGTCGAGGGAAGCAACCATGGGGAAGGGACAGCGGAGGGACCAGCATGAGCGAAGGTGGGAGGAAGTAAGGAATCTGGTGTGTCTAAGGCTGGGTGGCCCCTTGAAAGGTGAAGCGTTAAGAACGTGATGTTATTGTAGTTGCTCACGCCAGAAGGAGTGCTTCAGACCTCTGTCGGCTTCTCCTGCATCAATTGAGGCCGTCCTGCCCAAGCCACCACCATCGCTTTCCTCCCCCACCGCCAAACCTCCCGTGCAGTCTCCCAGGCTCCTCGTTTGCTCGCGTCAACCCACTCTGCTCAGAAGAACCACAGCGATCTCTTAATAATACCCTGCTTTTCCCAGGCCCCAAAGCAAATTCTTAAACATCTCTGACAAGAGCCTGCGTGCCACAATCTGGTCCTGCTTTGGAGCCATTTCCTCCCGTTCTTGCCTACTTTAGGCCACGCAGCTTCTCCTGTTCCTCAAGCACCCCAAGCTCCCCCACCACAGGGCCTTTGCCCATGTAGCTCCCTCCAGCCAGAAGGCTCTTGCCCCGTGCCCACCCACTGTCCTGTGCCTATCCAACACCACTCGCTCTTCAAGTCTCAGCTGTAGTGTCACTTGTCACGGACACCTTCCCTGTGCCCAGACTGTCATCTCTTCTGACTCTGTCAGCAAGCTCTACTTTTCCCCCGTGGGACCCCACCTTGGTGGTGGCCTAATTTTGGAATGTCCCCCTGACTATAAACTTCCCAAGACAAGAGGCCACGTTTCTGTGACGCTGTATACCATGGTCTAAAGGAAATGCTTAGTCAGTATTAGGTGAATAAATTTAAGAAAAAACAAACCAGCAAACCACCTTGTCCAAGATCAAACTGACTCACGTCCATGTAACTGAACTTCGAGTGCCGGCCACTGAGGTCTCACTGTATTGCTGATGTGAGGAATGTGCTTGCCATCCTCGACTCCTACAGGAGCAAAGTGGGGACTTAGACTCGTTTAATACCAAGTTTGGTTCATTTTAGTATACAAGTATTCTTGGTGTTCATTATACCAAGTACTAATATTTTAAGGCCTTGGCTACTGGAATATTTTTTTTCACAAGCCACATTACTGTTCTGTTTTTCAAAACACATTTTATATATGTGCACACATACAAATATATGTGTGAATGTGTGTGTGTATCTGTGTGCCTATAGGTAATATATACTGAAATAAAAATTTCAAAAAGTAATACTTGTGTACTATACTTTGGTATTTTTTTCCTATTCTCTTTCACATTTTATTTTTTTATTTTTTTTATTTTTTTTTTTTGCAGTTTTTGGCCGGGGCTGGGTTTGAACCCGCCACCTCCAGCATATAGGGCCGGCGCCCTACTCCTTTGAGCCACAGGCACCGCCCCTCTTTCACATTTTAATGTTATTCCTACGTTCCTCACATTTGTAATGTCAACTTAAACCCTGGTGGTAGTAGATACTCAATAACATGAAAAATAGAAAAGAAAACTCAAATATGCTCAACCCCAAGATCCTCTAACGCAGTGGTCTCTGAACATTTTGGAGGATGCACCTGTATCAGTTTTTTAAATGAACTCCTAGTCTTTATTCAGTCATTTATACGTGTACTACTAGACCAGCAGACCATGTGCATTATGAAAATACACAAAATAGAAATTAAAAAGTATTAGATAAAGGTAAAGAAAAGTTTTTTAAAATAGTTTTTATTTTTTGGAGGTCCCAAACATTTTTTTCTTGCTTTTTATGTTTGCTTTAAAAGAAGGAAATTTCAACACAGTGAGCCAAAGGTTCAGTTTACGTTTCATGTGTGATTTTTTTTTTTTTTTTTTTTTTTTGAGACAGAGCCTCAAGCTGTCACCCTGGATAGGTATTGTGGCATCACAGCTCACAGCAACCTCCAATTCCTGGGCTCAGGCCAGTCTCCTGCCTCCGCCTCCCAAGTAGCTGGGACTATAGTTGCCCGCCACAACGCCCGGCCAATTTTTGGTTGCAGCCGTCGTTGTTTGGCGGGCCCAGGCTGGATTCGAACCCGCCGCCAGCTCAGGTGTACGTGGCTGGCACTTTAGCCCGTTGAGCCACAGGCACCAAGCCTTCATGTGTGATCTTAGAACTGCCTTGCCACAAAACTTATCTCAGAGGCATGGGGTGATTCTGAGCAAATCAGGACGTTCTTTTTTTTAATACCAATGTTAACTAAGCAGTCATTTTTACTGAAATTCCACTTTTAAACTGGTATCCTCCCTGAGATTTATCAGTTATTATTATTATTTATCAGTTATTATTTATTTTATGTTATAAAACAATCAGAAGGTATTGTATTTGCATATTTTATGAGACAAGTTCAAAATCTATTTAAATTTTTAATTTGGAAGAGTTCAACACAGATTAGAAAATTCTGGTTCTGCTTAGTACCTGTAGCTCAAGAGGCTAGGGTGACAGCCACATACACCAGAGCTGGCAGGTTCAAATTCAGCCCAGGCCTGCTAAACAACAATGACAACTACAACCAGGCATTGTGGCAGGCGCCTGTAGTCCCAGCTACTTGGGAGGCTGAGGCAAGAGAATCGCTTAAGCCCAAGAGTTTGAGGTTGCTGTGAGCTATGACGCACGGCACTCTACGGAGGGCGACAGCTTGAGACTCTGTCTCAAAAAAAAAAAAAAAAAAAAGAACATTCTGGTTCCATGGTTTTTAATGTATGCGGATGTGAGCTAAGTGTTAACTTAGCAACACAAATTATATAATACATAACATTTAGATATAATGATAAAAACATTTTCAATCATCCATTTTTTAAATGTTCTCTTTTCTTTTGAAGGATCATTTCTGGTTGGAGAAAGGAGTGGATAGGCAGAAACAGGGGGGGTTTAGGGCAGTGAAACTTCTCTGTCTAAGGCAATAGTGGTAGGAGTGTGTCAGATGTTGCCCAAACCCATAATATGTGCCACACCAAGTGAACCTGAATGTCAACAATGGACCTTGAGTGACAATGACGTGTCATTGTAGGTTCATGGATTGTAACAAATGTGCCTCTCTGGTGGGGGATGTCGATAGTAGGGGAAGTTGTACATCTGTGGGGACAGGTGTTATATGAGAACACTCTGTACTTTCCACTCCACTTTGCTGTGAACTAAAAATGCTCTAAAAGATAAAGCCTATTAAAATAATTATTTAGGAAGTCATTTCCCACTCATTGTTTAAAACATCTTTTTAGCTTAAGGAGACAGATGTGTGTAATACTGCATAGGGCAGGAGAGGCTAGTGGTTAAGAGCGAACAGAGCCCACTGCTGAATTATCAGCTGTGCAACCTTGAACAAATTACTTAACTTTTCTGTGCCATGGATGCCCCATGTGTACAGGGAGGATGCTAACAATCTTCATCTCAAGAGGTTGCTTTGAGGATTAGATGAGTTAATTCAGTACACAAGGTACATAGCGCACAAGGAATGCTCATGAGGTGTATGTATCCTAATTGTTTTAAAAAATATTTTGTAGATAGCATGAATGTCAAATTCAATTCAGGAAAGATCAGCAAATTTGGAACCTGTATCTGTACCTGTACCTTTGGAAATAGAAGAGTAGGTGATTTGTTTTTCAATTTTACATCCCTTTTAGTGGTACATGCTTTCTAGATGTTAGCCAGAGAATTCTGCATGATGCAGAAGACGTCCGTGGTCACAGCCCAGCTCGTGTTGACGTGTGGTAGAGATCCCAGATCCCAGATCCACAGTGTCGGGCGTACGCCCTCTCCAGACCCCACCACACTGCAGAATCCCATCTTCCCATGTTCCATTTGGGACATGTGCCATCTGTCAAACAGAACAAGTGAAGGCACCAGTTCCATCCATCTCTTTATTAAATAACCCTTTTTCCTTTTTAAAAAAGATAGAAATAACCACAAACAGAAATTCTGATGTTTTCCTTATCATCTAATCACCCCACATTGGAAACCACTGCCTAGCAGACATAAGGGGAGGTTAAACCATGTGCCGGAAACTTCACCTCTACCTTTAGCCTAGAAGGGATAGTCATCTTTTTTTCCATTTTCCTTTTTTTTTTCTTTTTTGGGACAGAGTCTCACTTTATCACCCTCAGTAGATTGCTGTGGCATCACAGCTCATAGCAACCTCCAGCTCTTGGGCTTAGGCGATTCTCTTGCCTCAGTCTCCCTGAGTAGCTGGGACCACAGGCACCTGCCACACCGTCTGGCTACTTTTTGTTGCAGTTTGGTTGGGGCCGGGTTCGAACTCACCACTTTCAGTATATGGGGCCGGCGCCCTGCTCACTGAGCTACAGGCACCGCCCCTTCTTTCCATTTTCACCTAGTTTCACAGCAAATGTGTATAGAAACAGGGACAAAAAAGTATCATTGTCCTTAACATCAAACCATAGTACTTGCAAGAAAATGTGGACCTTAAAGCATAAAGATAAAGAAACATTGGAATGGGGGGGCTGCCTGAGGAAGTTAAAGAAACATTGGAATGGGGTGCTGCCTGGGGTTGCCACTGATTCTGTTTTGTTTTTCTACCCCCCACCCCCACCCCCCGGCAGTGGGATCTTTCTGTGCTTGCACGAGTTCCAACAATAACACCTACTGGTGTTTGCGGACAGTTAATGAGACGCATAATTTTCTTTTCTGTGAGTTCGCTACTGGCTTTTTGGAGTATTTTGATATGAATACAGATCCTTATCAGGTAAGATGATACAAGTTCATTTTATGAAGGCCATTGAAAATATGGTAACTAGAACGTGAGCTTAAACATCTTTTCCTTCTCCCTGCACTCATAGCTCACAAACACAGTGCACACGGTGGAGCGGGGAGTTTTGAATCAGCTGCACGTCCAGCTGATGGAGCTCAGAAGTTGTCAAGGGTATAAGCAGTGCAACCCGAGGCCTAAGAACCTTGAAGTTGGTAAGGACGGAACTATTATCTTTTCTATATTACCTAAAAAAAATGTTTTGTGTTACCAAGTTGTTTGCCTTGGAAACATTTATATGTGTAGAAACGTGTAGTTTGGGATACTTGCAGGAGAGACTTTCCAGGCAATTCCAAACCTAATTCGATCTCTAAGTTTAGCTCTGGGTGCACTAATGAAAAACTTAATCCGCCAAAACATTTGGTGAGCATTTCCTTCCCATCTCTCCCACAGATCTATTCTATTAGTGAACCTCGATTCCTGATAGAAGCATCTTTTAAAAGATGAGATGAAAGCTTTGGAGATTAATTTGTTATTGCTGTCAACAGTCAGAAGATATATTTTAAGTAAACCAGGATATCCTCCTTTTTTTTAAAGGGAACTTAGATAGAAACACACAATGCTCTATTTCTGCTTGTCCCAAGTGGGAGCTCCCCCACTTGGATTCCTGCCCATAACACAGTGAATCAGATTTCTTTTGCCAGCATTTCCCATCTGAAACGAGAGAGATTTGAGCAGTTCATTAACTTGGGATGTAAAAGTATAAGAGGATCTGTGTGGAACCAGCCAGATGTTCCTTCCATGGTCTACAGTATTAAACTAACTTATTTTTCCTTTGGTTCATGGGGACGCAATTCTTTTCAATGTCACCCCCTAGTGAACTTTCCTAGTTTAATGAGAATACTCATTTTGTCCTCGTAATTTCTATGGAAATTTAAATACCAGATGTCCAGGCCAGGAAGGACATAGAACTAAAGCTGGCAGAGGAATGGGCATTGGCACAGCCTGCCAGACCCTACAGGATGAAGAGCCGGACTCACAGGTGTCCAGGAGCAGGGGCTCTTTGTTACATAGCTGAGTTTTCTCGGTGTCCATAACAGCCTATGTCTCTGGTGCAGAGCCAGCATCACCAGAAGTAAAAGTGGGCAGCTGTCAGACTCAGGTCACTTGAAGGGGGATGAGATCCCATCCCAAAATAATCCACATCAATGCCTATCACCTCCACCACTGGAGGTTCCTTAAGGCTTTTGAGCTCTGGCAGTCCCATGAGGAAATATAAATCCGGGGAGAGAGGTCACATCTCAGCTTTCAATCAACACTGGGTAGAATGAGCACTTAGCAGAATTAGTTGCCAGTCAAGAAAGGAATGCATTTGCAAAATAGGTCTTTTGGTCACTGACCCCACTCAGCCTCTATTTTCCAATTATCCTGCTTATCTGTTGACCTTTTTCTCAAATCGGACAAAAAAAGAAGGGAATAAAGAAAGAATAGCCCACAAAGACCTGGAATCTAAACCAATCATTAGGAGCACTAGAAATATGACCCCCAGATACTTCTCCCCTAAAGAACGAGCACTGTACTGGTGATGACATAACAGCTCCACTTAGTGAAATCCGAGAGTCTCTTAATGGTAACTGACGCCCCAGGTGGGGCAGCCATGCCGTGACCCATCACATCGACCTCTCCACCTTCTAGGCTGTTCATCAGGGAGATTATTACTGGCCCGTTTTTCCAAGTATTTTGTCTAAAAATAACTGAAATTTAGCTTATACTAAGAATTACACAGACTTCTGGAAGTATTTTCCTCACTGGTTGTAAGGGGACTCGTCCATGTTTCTTGCCCTTCCTTTGTTTTTCGTATGGACTCTCATATATGTTTTTTATCTTGAATTGTTGCTTTCAATCTTCATGTTGAACCTCTCTGTTAGAAAATCTCTGTTGGGCTTCAGCACGTGCATTTAACACGATGTGTTTCTTCCTAGGATTTAGATGTTGTGCATGGAAAACTATCTAGTGAATGGTTTTGTGAGTTCTGAAGCTAACATAAAATTACTCTTGTATTTTCCTATATCAGGAAATAAAGATGGCGGAAGCTATGACCTACACAGGTATTCACACTTTTTTATTCTCCTCAGCAGCTTCTTTCCCAATAATTGCATGATCCAGTCATTCCGACTAATTTCTGTGTCTTACCCAAGAGCACGTCTTGGGGTGCATGCTTGTTCTAACAGCATTCTCCACCATGTTTTCTCGTGGGTCACAGACCTGTCATTTTGCTTTTGAATCAGCTCACGATCCCATCGAGATGTCTCCGAGCATCCACTCACCCCCATGCTTGTTTGCTTGTTGACTGATGCTTCTAAGCATGGAACCATGGGAAGGGGGGAAAGCCCTGGAAGAGGGTGGGAGATTTCTGTTCTTTGAGGTGCTTACACACTGATTTTGGGGGGGAGGCTTGATGGAAACAGGGTAGGGATTTTTATAAAATATAACATCCAAGGCACTAATGAGAATTTTTAGAGAATTCTGAAGCCAAAGTTGAAGGAAATCGGATGTCCTTGAATGTCCTTTGGGATACGGTCCTTAATTACCTTTGGCGATGAACTGCAGTGGTCAGACATAAGATTTGGCGACTGTGCAGTGTGGTGGTGGGTAAAGAGAAGGTGCTAGGCGCTGGGGACAGGCGGTCTGGAGAGTCAAGGTACTCAGAAAGGTCTCAGTGTGGCACCGAGATAAGGGTGCCTGGTACACGAACACCCCCTCAGCCCCATCCTCTTATCCCTCCAACCCCCATCCATCCCTCCCACCTCCCCATGCTCTGGAGGGGGGACCCAGACACCTGGCAGCTGTGTCACTTGGTCACTTGGCAGCACCAGGTCTTGGTAATTTTTCATTCCAAGCACAGACCTTGGCGAGTGTCAGAAACGTGCTGTGTGCAGCAGTGAGGACAGGCCTTGCCACCTCTGGGGGAGGGAACACTAGGCATGGATGTGGGAACAGCACCCTAGTTAATGAATCCACTTGGGAGAAGTGCGTCCATGAAGGGAGCCTGGACTCCATCGGTGCCATCCATAGTCACACCTTCTCAGAGAGACGAGAGTACATCGCCGCCCTGTCCTCCAGCCTCAGGGCTGTGGTCTCACTGCCCTCCTTCTACATGACAGTCAAGAAGATAGAAACAAACATGAGAGGCTGGACTTGTGAAGATATTTTATAACCGTTTATATATCTCTCCTTTGTTCTCTCTTCTCTCCTGTTTTTCTTCTTTTCTATCCTCATTCTGCCTCCCCCATTCCCAGCACACATGAATCAGAGCAGAAGAACCCACTCTTAAGCCAGTACCCCTGGGGAATGGGCCGATGAGGAATATCCTTACAGCAAGACGCGCTGCCCGCTTCCCATGGTCCACACTCAGACATTTCTGAACTGTAACTTAGTATACGGACCTAGCACTAACTCCTGACTTTACAGTTGATTTCTGATGCTCTCAACTTACAACTGGGAGACTGGGGGATTGCCTTTCTAGTGTGCTTTTCCTTTGGTCACGAAAGAGGAAAAGGGTGATTTGAGACATAAGCCTGGACAGCGCTGAGTCGGAGTCATTCTTCACAAGGTCATCCCTGGACAGCTTTGAAATGATGAATGATTCGTTCCACTCTGGGGGTCATTTAATGACAAGCTCCTTTCCTTTCCCCAGTCCCTGACACTACCATTCAATGGGCCAAGTAATCATTTGGTTCTGAGGTCATTTTGATGTAGGTAACTTCAGTGGTTGGCAGTCAGTGCAGGGGTGACAGGCTTAATTTTTCTTCTAAGCTCCTTACCGAAGGGCAGATCCGAGGATACTTTATACTTCAAAGTAAGTGGCATTCTCGTGGCCATCTCTCAGTTGATATTCATGTTGCACAGGAAATTTTGACACAGGGTCGCTGAGAGAGCGTCTTCCTAGTCACACCTGGGGACCTACCAGACACCTCAATGCAACTGGATGTGGCCTTCCCTGTTCATGGTGTCTCAGGGGATGGATGGGAACTGCAGGGGCAGCGTGGCTGGGAAAACTGCCATCTCCTGAAGGTGTCACATCGCCGGCCGGTCAAGGTTGCCGGGGTGTAGGTCAAAGCCCTCCAATGATGGCACCATTCATAGGATTTTGAAGCCTTAATTCTTTCAGATTTTAATGGTTTTTAGAAAACTAGTTGAGATATATTTTTAATCACAGACATTTGATTACAAAAAAAAACTTTAGAGAAACAACAAGCAGACCTGAAGAATTCGAAATTTGAAAATTCAAAAGAGCATTTTAGAAAATTTATGTAGTACAAGATGGACGAAAGAAATACTTTTAAGCTGCCTTCTTTGGGGTGGTTTTTCAAAAATTAATCTTTAGGCTTATTTAGAAAGAATCATCAAAAATCAAGTTTGTTCCCTATTCAATTTCTCTTTCTTTCCTTCCTTCCCTCCCTCCCTCCCTCCCTCTCTTCCTTCCTTTCTTTCTTTGATGCTATTTCTTGTGCTCAAGCTGGGGGCAGTGGAAATGCTTTGCTTACTCACACTGGTCATTTTCCAGTTAGGACAAGCTCAGAGGATGGGCACAGCTCAGAAAGTGGCACCAGTGACTCCGGAGATAATTTTTGTCTTGATTTGAAAGCGATACCTTCTAGCTGTGTGGCAAAATAAGAAAGGCTCACCAGGTCGATGGGGTGTTTATTTTTCCCACTGCATATGAAAGCTGACGCTGCTGCCCTTGGATGTCCGAGGAGCGCTCCTGGCAGCCATGGCCCTGCCTGCAGTGGCCGTGTAGGGCAGACGGCGGGTGCGGGCAGCCTTCCTCTGACAGGGCTGCTTCCTGATGCTTAGCTCCGAGCCTGCCTGGCTCGCAGACCACACCGAGCTCCACCCTCAGCAACCACGCTCCATCCACACTGCTTTGGCTTGTTTTCGTCCGTCTCCCTCGTAGCAACAAGATGGTTAGTGGCTGCACCCTGCTGCAGTCCTGGGCATGGATGCTGGGCCACACTGTTCTGAGTTCAAATCCCAGCCTCACTGGTCAATATGCTTCAAACTGGCAAACCCCCATAATGGTGGGTATTGTCAGTGAAGTAATGCAGGATACGGGGTACAGAACATTCATGGGGATAAGACAGTGTGTGACAGGGACGAGGAAGGGATACAGAGTCCAAAGAACGTTAGCATATTTTATAAGAGACAAAGAGTCATCGGTCAGCAGCACATCAGCAGCAGTCATCGCAACAGGGAGTTGGGCACAAGTCCATTTTCTGACCTGCCAGAACCTGTCTCTTGAGATGAGAGACAACCCCAGACCTTCACCACCCTGATCTACATTTCTCTGACAAAGCCGCTCTGGTCGTCTCCTCCCTGTCTGTCTCGGGGACTCTGTCTTATTTCCCAACTGCCTTGCTGGCACTGTTGGACTTTTTTCTGCTCCAGGTAATTAAACAGACGATGGGACAAGGTCAGGGTTTGGAGTTAAAGGGCTGCAAGTGAGGCCAGCCTTCCAAGGCAATGAGGAGCTGTGGGGTGAGGGTTGCCAGGGTGTAGGTCAGAGGCAGGGTCACGGGGGGAGCCTGTGGGGTTGCCCCCTGCACGGAGGTGTGTCGTGGAGGGGAAGTAGGCACAGCCATCCCAGCCACAGCTTCCCTGGAAGAGCAGTGAGCCCCGGGTCACGGGGTGGGGCGGCAACAGTGGCCACTCTGGTCAGGATCCGAGTCAGACCCGAGTTGGTCGACGCTCTCAGAGAATAGCCATCATTTTTTTCTTACTCACCTAGCGGTGATTGTCCTCCCAGTTCCTTGGTTTGTGAGCCATAGAAGAGGAAACTGGAGGCAGCATCCGCACAGCTCTGCGAGACGATTCCCAAACGGAAGAATGGAATTAATCTTAATCAGTCTCAATACGTAGAGCGGAAATGATAAGGAAAAATTCCTCTTCTTTCAGCCATTCATTGAATAAATTAAGACAGCAAGTATCTAAATGACCACCACGGCACAGGTTGAGAATTGTAATTATAATGCACAATGCAAAGTGCAGTGACCGGGAATACCTGGAATATCTGCTCAATAGGAGCAGAGGCAGAGCCCCAAGCCAGCCCCAAGGAATCAGAAGAAACTTCCCAAAGAGGTTGCCATATCCTGAAGACAGCCCCGGGGCGACCCAAGCACAAGATAGAGGAAAGTCAGCCCCAGCGCGCACAGAGGCAAGGCTCGAGTGGGGACTTGGATGAGTTAGTGAGGACAAGGGAGCGAGGAGAGAGGGACGGACTGAAGGGGCCACCAGAGCCTGGCTTATGTAAGGCGACAACACAACTTACCTTCCAAACGGGGATTTTTTTTTTTTTTGACCATGGGTAGAAGTACTACAAACTAATTGAAATTATATAAATTTTAAGGTATATATTTACTGAAAAATGAATTAGTCACTAGATCTATATACAACAGTTGTTTACCTATTAATCTCCACACTCTACTATTGTTTAAACTAAAATTTCAAAAATTTTGGACAAATGCTAAACCGAACTGGATGCCAGCACAACAGACTTAAACTGGGACCATCCCAGGCAAACCCGAAAATTTGGCCACGCTAGTCATAGGGAGAGCAAAGAATTTTGAATGCAATAGGGAGAAATTCAAGTGTCTTTTAAAAAGGAGAAATAATATGAGAGGATTTAGGGTGATCAGATTTAGTAATAGTTGTGACAGTAGTTTTATGGGTCAGGTTAGGTTCAACTTCTGACTCCATCACTTCCCAACTTGGGGACCATTTGTTAACAGTACTGCATTAATTTACTGTATTCTGGATGGTTTACGTGTAACTCTCACTATAACTTTGTGAGGTCAGTATTATTATTATCTTTATCCTAAAGATGAGGAAATTAAATCATTGGGATTATACAGCTAGCAAGTGGCAGAATTCAAACCCAGGGAATCTGTTTCTGGCACGTGCTGTTAATCTCAGCATTATACTGATTCTCTTGGACCATTTAACCTCTTCTATTTTCTCGTCTGTAAAAAGCTGACAGTAATCCATTGACATATTAATACCTGAGGATTACATGAGGTAATACCTGAAAAGTAAGCCCTGAATTAATGTTGTTATTCTGTGGTGATGCTTGATTATAAATTGGAATAACAAGAGATAAATTATAGCAAAGAGCTCTGGAATGTTGAAGGACATTTGCCTTCATCTTGATGGATGATAAAAGTAGCGGTTTTATTACCATTTAAGTATTAAGAAAGAAAGTTGTGCATTTTACCCATAGGCCAGTATGTTAATCAGCCAATGACTATGCAGTTATGCATCTATAGATAAGTAATACGTCTCCTATTTATTTCTATACTGCCTTCCTAGTTGAACATTTATGCCTTTTATTTGTGAAAATAAGTGGTTGTTCCTGAAATTCATCAATAAAATTATGTAGATTAGAATTTATAGTGTTCTATGCCTAGCAAATGCCTTTAAACGGGTATTTACAATTCCCTTTTGGATACTGTTCAGGACATCAAAATCAGAATCTCTGTAATTTCAAAGCCTGTCGGGAGCATCTCACCTTTTATTTTTTTTCTTCTCTGCTGCACATAGGAAGAATAAGAGTTGTTTTGGGCTACACATTAAATACACAAATGCCAGTGAAAGCTGATAAGAAAAAAAAAAATGTCCATGAACACTTTTTGTGATATCTGACGCTACAGATAAGCAAAGAAAGTCTTCACAAAATCAGCACGTGGCCCGTGGGCCACAGGTTAGACACCCCTGGCTAAATCAAATTTCATTTCACACTAGAACATGTTTCAAGCAGCATGAAAATCACCCAAGAAGCCTTACAGATGCAGTCCCAAATATTGGAAACTCTGTGCCCTTAGAAAAAACCGGGAGATCACACAGAAACATGGAAGGGCTGAGACATGTGAGTGCAGATACTCCACTGAGGCTCTTTATCTGGAGAATGAAATTAGCACCGGGAGGAATGAAACGTGGGGAGAATAGCTGTGTTAACAAAATACATCCTGCCAGACAGCAGCAAACAAGGCGTGATGCCTTGTGATTTGCTGGTCGGGCCATTACTTGCTTTGCGAAAGTAGAGACTTCTAGCCAAGTGAAATGCACAGTCTGCCGCTGAGCGCAGGTTCCAGAATCAAGTACCGGACGCTGCAAAGGTCGGTGTGAGGAGACGCAGAGCAAGGGCAGAAAGGCCCAGTGGTGGCGGCAGAGAGGCTGCCGAAATTTCATCTTGCAGGCTGAGAGCTGACAAGGATGGTGAGAAGGGACACACCTTCTAGGAATAAATAGCAAACACTAAGGAACGAGAGAGCCTGGGACTTTCAGGAAATTGTACTGGTTCCATGGGCCAATAGTGCAGGGGTCATCTTTAGTCTATAGAAACAATTCTTGCTGCTTCTGAAGATGCCACAAGCACATGGTCTCTGTAACACAGCTCAGAAAGGGTTGAAATTCCACACAAGCTGACCTCTAAGTTCCCATCTGCAGAAGGCAGTAAGATGTACTGGCATGCGTATGTTTCTCAAAGCAAAGAAGTGTCACCCAAAAAGAAATGTGACAGCTTGAGACCCACAGATGTTCTTGAATTTCTCTTAGTGGTTTCCTAACTTTTCTGTTTCTGGGTTTGAGTGAGAAATACCTGTAACTTGAAAGCATCTATATTTATTCCCAAAATTCACTTTTCAGAACAAACACACCTACACCTTTCTTCTCTGACTAAAGAACTCCCCCCCCCCGAAAAAAAGGTTTCCTATTGTGAGCTAAAGACTGGAAAAAACCAGGACAGACACATGGAAAATTTTGAATTCCAGAGCCTAATAAGTTTTCCAATTTCGACTTTGACATAACTTTACAATTACAGAAAGGTTGTAAGAATAGTTCCAAGAAATTTTACCCCATTTGCTTCATTGTTTTTTCTTGTTCTCCACATGCATTTTTTTCCTGAACCATTTGTGAGTGATTTGCAGATATCATATCTGTTTTATACAAATGCCTTAGTATTTCCTAAGAACAAAACATTCTCTTACATCACTGTTGTGGATTTATCAAAATCAGGCAATTTGACATGGTTACAACGCTATTATCGAATCTACATTCCATATTCAAACGTTGCCAGTTGTCCTAATATTGTCATATTCACAATTTTTTAGTTTCCTTGTTTTTCGGGTCCAGATTACAATCCAGAATCAGACATTGCAATAAATTGTCACCTCTCTAATGATCCTTTCATGTGGAACACTTCCTCACCTTTTCATTATCAGTCTATCTTAAAGAGGACAGGCCAGTTATTTTATAAAATAGCCCTTAGTTGGTGATTGTCTGGTGTTTCATCGTATAAAACGGAAGTTGTGCATGCTTGGCAGGAATACAAAAGTAACACTGAGCTCTTGGGATATCTTATCAGGAGCTGTGACATTTGTTTGGTGGTATTACCTTTGATTACTTAGTTAATCCAGTATAAAATTATGGAGATTTTTCTTTTATGATCGATAAAAGAATTGATCTACTAGATTCGGTAGGTATTCGTGATTCTTGTTTGAATCATTTGTTATTAACATTATGGCTGCAAAATAGTGGGGTTTTCCAACTCTATTGGAAAACCTCTGAAGAGATTTCCCTTCTATCATTTATGTTGAAAGTGACTCAGGTCATTGTTTTATTTCATGGATCTTTTTGCTGTCATCATTTATTCTGATATTATTTGATCAACATCTTCAATTTGGCCACCGATGTCTCTTCAGCTCTCTTCTATGTGCTTTAGAAGTGGCTCCATCATTTTTTGAGCACTTCCACGTTTTCTGGCCAACTGATATATTCCTAGTGATACAGCATATTTATTTTTCCCACCTACATCTGGAATCAACCATTTCCCTAAAGGTCCCACTTTTTATTTTATTATTTTATTTTATTTTATTAAGACAGAATCTCACTGACACCCTCGGTAGAGTGCTATTGCATCACAGCTCACAGCAACCTCAAACTCCTGGGCTCAGTGATCCTCTTGCCTCAGCCTCCCAAATAGCTAGGACTACAGGCAACCACCACAATGCCCAGCTAGTTTTTTAGAGACTAAGTCTCACTGTTTCTCAGGCTGGTCTCTAACTCCTGAGCTCAGATAATCTGCCCACCTTGGCATCCCAGAGTCCCACTTCCTTTTAGAAGAGAATAGCATTTGGACACTAAGATTTGGGTCTGAGGAATATAAAATTGCTATCGAGGTGTCTTTGCATCTCGATCCTTTGGGTGGATGGGGCTAAGGTCTACACACACATGAATTGACATCTGATCCTGTACCTACATGTAAATGAAGCTATGTCTCATTGAATGAACTAATACTTCCAATATACTAATCTGTAATTATCTGTAGTGGGTCAGTTTTAATAAACTGTTTTCCTGAGCACTTACCTATTTCATCTAGGTTTTCAAATTTATTTGCATTAAGGCTTGCAAAGTAGTCCCTTGTGTTTTTGATTTTGTATATTCCAGTGATTTTTTTTACTGGTTTATTATAAAGGATATTATAAGAGATACAAATGAACAGCCAGATGAAGGGGTGCACAGGGTGAGGTCCAAAAGAGTCCTGAGGGTAGAGACTTCAGTCTCGATGGAGTTTGGAGTGCATCCCCTCAGCCGGAAACGTCTCTGAACTCTATGGTTAAGGATTTTATGGAGGTTCCATTGTTACATGGGCATGATTGATCGAATCAGTGGCCATTGGTGGTTGATTCCTTCTCCAGTCTTTTTCACCGCTCCAGAGGTAGGGGAGTGGAGCTGAAGAGCTCCACCACTTCCATCATGCCTAAGTCTTTCAAATGATCAGCCCCCAAGCTAAAGCTGTCCAGGGGCCCCTACTATCTCCTTGGCATATAAGGCATCACCCAGGCAATTACAAGGGTCTTAAAACTCTGTGTGAATGGGGAGTAGAAACCGATGTTTCAGGCCAATCTGAAAAGTTAAAATGTACTGACACATGCCTAGAATCTCATTCAGCCACTAATAATTAGTCCAGCTCATCATCACTTCATGTGAAACGTCTCCAGGGTGAGGCCCCTCAGACTTGTAAGCTTCCTCAGGGTCCAAAAGCAGGCGTGGCCTCAGTAACAGACGCCCTCACCCTTTCAGGCATGTGGGGTAACTGAGCTAAGAGACCAGGTCATCTCTTGCTCTGAGCCTCTTGGAAGATTTCCCCTCATTGCATGACCCACTTACTCCTTTTTTTACTCTCAGCTATTATTTTTCCTTCTCTCTGTGTATGGCCAAACTTGTCCACCTTTGGAAGCTTCAGCCTTTGTGCTGCTCTGGACTTCAGGCAGCAATCCTAGTCAAGCATCACTACTAGTCCAGCAATACTAGTCTAGCAAGTACCTCAGACTCAGCCTGTTCGCATTCATAGGTGCAAAGGTAGCAAGCCGTTTTTACCACCAGTCAATAAACCCACATTCACTGTCAAGTTAATTTTGTCAGATGAAGGCACAAAGGTTAGATGAAGGTTGCACAAAAGTGCGTGAAGGCACAACCCAGCCCTTAGGTCCTTGGGAATTCTGACATAGTGTTAAAGTATGGTTACAGTTTCTTGTTTTGTCATCATCCCTACTTCTAGCACCCGCAGTCCTATCCCTGCATCAGATAGGAAAAATAGTGTGTGATGTGGAGAAGAATTGCATAGTCGCACCAGCACCCGCCCCTCTTATCTTCCTGAAAAGCAGAGAAGTCCGTCCCATGAGGCTCCTCCCTCGGCCCCTTCATGTGGAGCGTGAATGGACATAACCAACCCTGCGTGTCTTTCTCCCCCCATTATGTTCTGCAAATGTTCTAACACCCATTCCGGTTCTCTATTAAACCGTTACTCTAAGACTAACATGCAAGGCCGTGTGTCCATTGGGTGTGAACTCTCTTTGCTGTTGGACACCATGGGCTGTGAAATGTGTCCTTTAGTCTTAAGAAATGCGACTCGGTGGTCCAGCATGGTCCAGTATCTCCGGTTCCAATCCTTCCATAGTATTTTGAGGGCTTTCATTGCCCTCTGGGTATGCAAAGCCCAGTCTGGAGCAAACTCTCTGTTCTTGTCTGGACCCACGGCTCGCCCTCGGGGCCACTGACATCGGTCTACAGTAATTCACTCGCTCCTGTGTGTGAGGCCTTCCCCAGGGGACTGTGCCTCGTGGTCTTCTACAGTCTCTAGTGTCTAGTGGACTTCGCGTGCCTGACAGGACAGGAGAAGGACAGTCCCGACTTAGCCCATCTCCGCTTGGCTGCAGCTCCCATGTCCACTCATGTCATGGACCCCAGTGGCCACTCAAGGAACAGCACCAAAATGGCTCCAGTAAGATTCCAGTAAATACTCGTATTTATTTTTTGGCTATCCTAGACGGACTATCTCCTGTTTTGTTTCTATGCAGTTCATGTTGCATCTTCTTTACCTTCTTATTTATGAAGGTGATCTCTCTTTTCTATTTGCTTTGGAACTTAGGATTGTATTTTTGTCCTATTGGTTACCTTTGTACTTACACATTTTTAAGACCCCAGGTCTGTTTTCTTATTTAACCTTTTATTATGTCTTTGGTCAGTTTTTAATGCCAACTATTGCCTGAGTCATATGCAATAGCTTATTCTTTCATTGGTTCTACTCCTCCCCCCATTTCCAGTGGCATTATTTCTTTGTCCTATAAAACACATACATTAGTTTTTTTCATCCTTATTCTGCCTTTATCTTTCTCCTAAATTTGATAAGTATATTCATCCTCACCATCAACCCCTTTGCTGAAGTTTCCCCATTGATTTCTTGGTCGCGTAAAGCCGTCCTCTAGAACAGTGTTTTTCAAAATTTGTTATCTCACAGCACACTTGAAACTATAGTTAAACTTCCTCAGCTCACTTAAATTATGTGGATCAGGAAAAAAAGAATATACTTGCTGTGCTTTGAACTTCTTCCAAAAATAATTTAATTCCTGATCTTTAAAAATTTTCATGGCACACCAGCGTGCGGCGCTGGAAGGTTGTTCAAGGAGAGCTGGTTTCAAACTATTTCTCCTTATCTGTGCTGTTCGAAGGAGAGCTTGGCGGATATAAGATCCTTGGTTCCTATTTTAATTTCTGACTTAAGATAGTTTTTCCATCCCCAGATGCTTGACTGAGAATACTTAACTCACTTACCACCAGTGTGTTGTCGTTTTCACTTTATGATTTTTTTTGGTGGGGGGCAGTTTTCAGATGAAAATTCTTTATGTTTTGAATACAATGGTCTACAGCTGTTTCTTCTGCACCCCCCATAGTGCCAAGAAAGCGAGCCTCAGAAGACTGCAGGACGGATTAGTTTTAGAGTCAGATTGTATGCATTTAGGCTGTTTTTGTTTCATGGATTTATTTTATTTCACGAATTTACAAGGTTCCCAGTTAAAGAGAATCCTGTCAGCATAGCCAAGTATACCTCGTCTTTACCTTTTTGTTATTATTTGTGGCTGAGAATGAGAGAGGTTGTACGTCCTCCAGTATTTTTTTTTTTTCTCTTTTCTTCTTGCAGGACCTGAGATATAGCCCCCTTTTTGCTTCCTGCTTTCATTACCACCCAATTTCCAAAGGGTATTTATTTATCCCTTCTTTTGTATCCTTTCTCTGCCAGGAGAAATGCCTTTCGGAGACTTCTGAGCCACAGCCTGGTTGTCGGCGCTGTGACTTTGCAGGACTCTGGATGGTACTTGCATAGTACTTGAGGTTGACGCTCTTTCCAGGAATGGCTTCAAATCTGTCTTAGACGTCTCTCCCCTCTCCTCTTTTCCATCCTGTTTTCTAAGAGCTTGTGGCCAAAGTGTGACATACAGCTCTGCTGGGATTTGGTATTCACTTCTTTTTCACTTACAGGTGATCTGAAGATTGTGTAATTCTCTATATTCTAGTTTTGCTGCGTGTGTGGGTTTTGTGTGGTTTTCCTCATTCCTCTTCCTGATCTGTAGTGCTTGGTGGGTAGTCCATTGCTTTAATCTAGACTTCTAGATGGGCGTTGGGCCCAACTAGAAATAAACATTGTTTTCTGCAGGATGGAAGTCATCCTAGAGCTGGAGACAGATCTGATGGAGAGAAAGCTGGTGCATTCTTTACCTAAGTAAAATCCAGTTAAAGTCTAATTTATCAACGGCCTATCTAAGACATAAATAAACTGTTAGGTCAAAAGAAAAATAAAAAAACAACAACCAGATCCAAGCATTTAATTGGAAGAGTTTAATTGTCTTCCAGTTTGTTTTTATTCTGAGTGTCAGGCAGTAGGAAATAAAAGCGTCCTAATAAGAGCAGCCTACTATGTGAAAGTACAGGCTTTAAATTAAATGTGGCTTCACCCAGAGCCTTGTAAGTGGTAACAATGTTACAATAATTACTCCCACACGGATGAAGAACCAAGACTCAGAAAGACTCACTCACAGGCTTTCCTGCTTACAAAGTTGATTTCAGTGAAGCCAGGAGTGACACCAAGTCCCCTGACCCAGAGGACACTGCCACTCCCGGCACAGCCACATTTGGTCATGCAAGTTCTCATATATTTGGTCTGTTTTCCAATCTTTTGTCATTCAGTCACTTTTCATAACCTACAGCCACTCCTGATTAACAAACTGCTAGGGGAAAATGCTTTTTGGTGCTATATTTTTAATTGATTTGCTCTGTTAAATTAAAACAAGAAAAAGGTTAAGTTGCTTATCCAGAGAAGTAAGAAACATTTCCTCCACTAACGATTCACCCTGGTCTCTCTTTTCACAGAGGACAGTTATGGGACGGATGGGAAGGTTAACCCTCCCAGCCTCACTGCAGACGTCAACTGGCGAGGCCTGGAGGATCTGTCCAGTGTGAACAAAAGCACCTATGAGTACAGACAAAACTACAGACTTCGTCTGGGTGACTGGACTAATTACTTGAAGGATATAGACAGAGTATTTGCACTGCTGAACAGTCACGATGAGCAAAATCAAACAAGGCAGACTAACCCTGCTTCAAGTGACAGGTTCTTGGCTGTCTCTGCTGAGCCCCCTGCACCGGGCAAGACGGCTTCTTCTGAGTCAGATGAAGACCTGCGTCCTGTGGTTGGGGAAGCACCTCATTTGACCTTGCCAGCCAACCTTCAAACCCTGCCTTTGAACCGGCCAACATTAAGTCCAGAGAGTAAACTTGAATGGAATAATGACATTCCAGAAGTGAATCATTCGAATTCTGAACACTGGAGAAATGGTAAAACTGAAAAATGGATGGGGCGTGAAGAGATCAATCACCTTGACACCGATGTCAGTGGCAATGGCATGACAGAGCTGGTGCCAGAGCCCAGCCCCAGGCCGCAGGCCATCAGCAGGCGCCAGAAAGAACTTCCCTGGGATGGTGGATTAGGGGAAGATATTTTTGAAGATCAGCTGTACCTTCCCGTGCAATCTGATAGAACCTCTGCTCGCCAGACTGTGTCCACCATGGAGCAGCCTGTTACGGTGAAGGGGAGGCCAATCAAAGTGGAGGATCACGACGGGAGCGGACAGCATCCAGAGGACAGTGCCTCCTCTCCGCTCTCCTCTGAGTAGATCAAATTGTTGCTTTTACCCTGAACACAGTATTTCTTTTTAACTGTTTAATTTGTAAACTAATAAAGGCGATCACAGCCACCAACATTCCAAGGAACATCGGTGCAGTAGAAGTTAGTGTGCGTGCGAGGAAGCAGCGTGCTGCACACGAGACTCACTGTTAGAATTCACCGTTTGCCAAGAATCGGAAGAAAGGCTGAGGATTTGGGGGTTGCTTTTTGTTTATACTAAAACAGTATTATCATTTGAACATTGTAGGGACCCGTATATAAATGTTATCCCACCAAGACGGCTGGAATTGTGCCTTTCTAAGTTTCTAAAACCGGACACTCCAGTGAATTTTCTACCCACTCCCACTGCCTGCACGATGAAGTTTTAATTCTTTCTTAACCACTGGAATTTTTTGCAATGCCACAGTTTTAGTTCAATGATTTTGCACTTTGAGGTTAGAATGCCAGTCCATTTGGTTAGAATTATTTTTTATTTTTACAGGCTTATTAGTCTCACTGTTTGCAGTCAGTGTGACCAAGTAGAACAGACCCCTCCCCTCCCAAGGATGAGACAAGATATGGATCGCATATTGTTTAACACGTGCTTTTGCCAGAAAAATAATGCATGCGTTTTACCTCGACTTGCTAAACTTGATTAGCAGAAAGACACAGCCAATAATGTTGGCGGTAAAAATAAAAAGTAAGCGAAACTCAGATTGCCTGCTCGCTCCGTGCCTCGCCTGGACGTGTTCGTCATACGCTTAAGACTGCTAAATTTTACTTATTTTCTTGACAGGAGAAAAAGAACTGAAGATCTTTTAGTTTCATCTTTGTTTTGTTTTCTTGGCCTGGGTCAGAACCTTAAATGTTGACAAAATACATTTAGTTTTGAATTGACATGAGGAATTTTTTCCAATAAAATAAAATCATGAATGTTCTATATTCTAAACATGCCATAAGGGAGATTAATTTGCTTAACCTTGTGTTATAAGATTATTTTTAAGGCCTTCACCAAGTTCTGATTTTTCTTTTTAAAGACATAGTCCAAAATTTTCAAGAATACAGGTTTTACTTTTAAAAATCTGTATTCTTGAAAATATCATTGTTTTGTTTTAGATTTTTAAATGCCAGCTGAAGGATTACCTCACAGAGAGTCACCAGTACCCTGTTCAGCTCCCCAAGAAGACTTTTTTGTTGTTGTTTAGCTTAACAGTGATTTTTTTCCTTTTATTTTTAGATAATTCAGTTGCTAAGATAAATTGTTTTCTTTAAATGTTTAAGGTAAACTCTTTTAAAGAAAATTTAATATGTCATAGTTGAAGCTTTGGTAACTTTAAGTCTTTATCATAGACTCTGTATATATGTTAAAATTAACTTAGCTGCTTCTCAGATATGTGTTTCATCATTTGGATGGCAAAAGAAACATATTTATGGTCATGAATGATGTGCTTTGTAAAAAGATTTCAAGTTATTAGGAAGCATACTGTGTTTTTTAAATCTTGTATAATAATCTGTGATACTTTTATAGAACAACTCTGGCTTCAGGAAAGTCTAGAAGCAATATTCGTGAAATAAAAGGTGTTCAAACTTTACCCGTTTCAGAGAAATGAACTTAACCTTGTGGGACATCCATGCCATGTGAGTAAAATCCTGGCCTCAACGTACAAGACTGAATAGTAGCCATGCTTATGAAATTGACCCCAAATCAGTGTGTGATAGAACACACTCAAGTACATCATTTCAACCAGGATTTATCTCACTGCTGTTTGGGAAGTGGAAGAGGTGACAGTGAGGTGGCTTCTTGGGCATGCAACCTGGGCATTGTTTAATGCACTGTTGTCACCAACTTGAAATCCTTGATAATCTTTTTTTTGAGACAAAGTCTCACTCTGTCACCCTGAATAGAGTGCCATGGCATCATAGCTCATAGCAACCTCAAACTCCCAAGTTCAAGGGATCCCCCTCGCCTTTCAAGTAGCTGAGACTAACAGGCGCCTGCCACAACACCTGGCTATTTTTGGAGACAAGGTCTAACCCTTGCTCAGGCTGGTCTCAAACTCATGAGCTCAGGCAATCCACCTGCCTCAGCTTCCCAGAGTGCTAAGATTACAGGTGTCAGCCACAGCACCCGGCCTGAAATCCTTAATAATTTTCGAACTAAGGCCCTACATTTCTAGTTTCCACTGGGCCTCACAAATTATGCAGCTGGTCCTGGACAGTGCAAATGGAGTTTTTGAAAAGCAAAGAGACTCACCAAAGACAGTTTGGGTTCTTTTGAGACCATGAACTTTGGTGGAAACCTAACTACCCTCCAAGACCTCAAGTTTTCTGATGACAAATTTTATGTGTTCCCTGCTGTTTGTTAAAAATCTCCCAAGGAGATTTAACCTTTGGGTAGAGGGGCTAAGCATCTGTGAAATGTCCAGAGAGTAGAAGGCTAAAAATAAAGAAGATAAAAAGAAGGCAAAAGACCAGGAGAGCTGCCAGTCCAATGCTTGGATAACTGAGGAAACCAAAGTTTCCTTAAGAGAACAGAGCCCAAGATAATAGTGGTGTCCAAAGGCCTGTCTCGGTGCCCCTTGTTCTTTCTGTAAAATGTGCCTGGACCAAATGTCACCATCCTGAGGGAAATTCCATTTTAGTTCAATTCAGCAACTAAACAGTGGAGTACCCACTATGAGGAAAGGCATGAGAGAGACCATATGTCTCCCAGGGCTGTATTTCAGAGATTGCATTTCGAATCTTAGAGCCCTTAGAGATTGGCTGGCCTACCCTCCTTGCTTGATCTGGGAGGAAGCTGACACCTAGTAGGGCTGAGTTACCCTCTCCTCTGCCCATTCCCCATTCGTACAGATTTAGAAGAGGAAGAGATTCAATAGAGGCAAGGACCAGCCCCTCTGCACTTTCTTCATTTAAACACACACGTGCTGACACACAAACACACACCCACACATGCACACACCAGCTCAGGGCAGAGAGGCCATTGTGGGGCTCCATCTGGTAAACAGCAGTGGGAGGAACAACGAACAGGAAATGCGTGAAGACCCAAGTCAACTTCAACTCAAATTCGTACTATTCGTGTGATCCTGGAAAAGTCACAAAGAGGTTTGGGTCAAAGATAACATAGCATGTGTGGGGTTTTTTTCCCAAAAAATGTCCCAGGGAAGACATTGCTGATATAGGAGGGCACTTTTCCATTAAGCTAGAGCATTTGAGGCTTAGAGTCCTTCTACACACCTGACTACTTCTCCAGCAGCCAGTTCTCTGTTGAATTGGTGTTGGTGTGTGAGACAAAAACAAACATGTCCTACCCAAACTAAATCGCTTCTGAGACCCCTCCTGGCCTTATGAAAACCTATGGTGATCACCAGCATCTGGGTTCTGGGTTCAGGTACCTAATACTGCAACCCCTTGGCAAACATATCTAAATATTTTGGCTCTTTTAAAAAGAATTTTAAATCCTAATTTTTCAGGGCTTGCTTAAGATCTTTGATTTCCCAAATTATTCCAATTCTGCTTAGTATATCTGAAATTGATTTTAATAGAAATCAAAGCTCTTCAGTTGATAATTAAAACACACAGAACAATTAATACCTCAATATGATCCACCAGAAGGGCTTTCAGGCCCTGAGGATGTTCTTCCAGAAACCTCTGTGAAAGTCACAATGGTTCACGGGCCCCTTCCCCGCTTCTGTCTTTCCTAACTCCCCACACATTCCACGCTCACGGCCTTGTTTCAGACTCAGCCTCCTGCTCAGAAGTCTTCAGCGCATTTCCATGCCCTCGGTGTCACAGACTCTGAGCCACAAGAAACTCTAGCCTTCCATCCCTCACCTGGCTACCTCCGCCTTGCCTGTCACCTCAGCATCCCCAGGGTTAGCGCCTCCCTTCCCAGGCCTGAGTTTTCCTCTAACTTCCCATCTACCCCATTGTTTATAAACTCTACCCCCGTCCCATGTCTCAACCTGGAGAAATCTCATCCACCCTTCAATTTCCGTATCAGATCAAATTTTACTTGCCCCCACCCTTTGCACACTTTCCTGGGCAGCCCCACCCCAGGACATAATCGCTCTCCTCTTTGAAACTCTCCCAAGTCAGAAAACACTGGTCTCGTACCAAGTCTGCGGCCGGTGGAGTGACAGTAACAGGCCACGCTCAGAATCTCAGTCTTTCCCCATACCCAGCCAAGGAACTCACCCGAATGTTACCACCGCTGGGATTGCTCTCAACTCACCTTCCTCCCAGAGGGTTGTGAAGCTGAGCACTCTGCCAGCACAGTGGGCCTGCGAGCAAGAAGGTAAAAAGGATGACTTTCAAATGCCAGATTTTTCCTATTACCTGACCTCAGAGAGGTAGGGGGAGAAAGATAGCCACCAAGTGTGGGTCCTTTGTGTAAGTATCGCCTTACTCTTCAGCTGGCAAATGGAAGCAGGAAGCAAAGGTACCGGCTCCTGCCTGAACTTTCCAGCCCCACGGTGGACTCACGGGTCTCCCAGGGATGCTGAGGCACAATCCCCAACTTCCCTGGAGTCTTTGCTTCCCCCACATTCTTCCACCTCCCAGCCCCCAAATTTCAAGTGACTCAGAACTAGAGCAGATCTGATCCGACTCCACTAGGTGTCAGCAGAACAGAGGTCTCTGCCACCCTAATCAGTTTCCGTGTCTAGGACCATCACCTGCCTACGTCCAGGAACCAGAAGGTCCAAGACTGGCAGAGCATGTGTTTTCCATAATGACCACTAGGTGTCACGCTAGTGCAACTAAAGGCGTCTTTGGTCGAGGCCAGGACCTGCCGCCCCACCCCGCACCCCAGCCCCCCAAAGCGTCCACTTACATCGGTATCTAAAGTAACAGCGCTCCTCCCACTGCTACCATTTTCACAAGATCACTTCTGGGGCAACTCGATCCATGGCAGCCTTGGATGTGCCCTTCCAGCAAGCGAAAGAATGGCTTTTGCTTTCTACTGATTTATGTTGGTATTATAAATTGGAACTGCATCAAACTTTGATCTTTAAATTGAAAAGTGAGCACCAAATATTGATCTCCTTGCTTTCCAAGGTCTTTGTTCAATTAAAAACGTTTTTTGGCTCTCATATGCTGAAGCCACAGAGGCTATCTCTGCTCAGCAGGCAATTTTTAAGAGAGAGAAACTGGATGCTTTTTAAATTTTTTTTTAATTTTTAATTATTATGGGCCCATAGAAGGAATTCAGAAGCCTATCAGGGAACTGGATGCTTTTGACCAGCTCCTAAAACACTGGGTTTGTACCAAGTCTGGGTCTAAAGCAAGGAAGACAAGTGACCACCTTCATCATCTTTCCCCTCTCCCCATTTCTGAAATATTTTCTAATGTATCTATTCCAAAAAGCCCAATACCATAAATGTTTCTGCCTATCCTCTGAAAGTGTGAGAAGTTAAAAAATTCAGGAGAAATCCTTTTGCCTAGACGATACACACATAACTGTGGAGAAGGTAGATTCAGGGGTTACTATTTGCTCTTTGCACGATGAGTGCACAAAATCGTGGGGGAAAATAAAGCTTAGGCTGGAAGTAAGTATGGACACATACCCCCCCCCCAATAACTCACGCATCCGAGGCCACGCCAGCCCTTTACTTAGGGTGCGCGGTGGGGTGAGGGAGTGACAAGAGAAAATCAATCGCCCTGCTTCCCACCTATTGAGTGCTCGAGACAGGATTCTAAACATAACCACTTGGGCTTTGGTCCAGGAGTCATGCTGATGTTTGATTTCCATGATTCCTTTACTTTCTTCTGCTTCTCACCCCAAAGTTTCAGATGCCATTGTGCTTGGGAAACTCTGCTGCTGGTCAAGAGAGACCTCCAAATGCAGTGATTTTGGCCCTAGGTGGAGTCTGAGAACAAGCTCTTATTGTTGTTGTTTTTTTTAAAACAGAGTCTCTCTCTGTTGCCCAGGCTAGAGAGCAGAGATATCATCATAACTCACAGCAAACTCAAATTCCTGGGCTCAAGCAATCCTCCTGCCTCAGCCTCTGCCCCCAATAGCTGGGACTACAGGCTTGCTACCACCATGCCTGGCTATTGTTCTATTTTTTGTAGAAACAGGTCTCAGTCTTGCTCAGGGTAGTCTCGCACTCCTGGCCTTAAGCAATCCCCTTGCCTTGGCCTCCCAAAGTGCTACAATTATAGGCCTAAGCCACCACGCTGTTTTGAGCACAATTTCTCACTCTTGTCACAGAGAGCTGGCTTCTGGGCCCCTTGGCAACACATGATTAGTTTGCTATTCAGTAGAAATGGGAAGAAGGGGCTTTTGACGGTTTGTGACCACATTTTGATATTCACTCCTGTAGACATCATTCGTTTTTTATCCTTGAAACTTTCCCTTGGTATACCAATGTTTAAAATAATGAGTTGGACTCTTTTGGGAATCATTCTTAATCTATCATGGTCAATTATGTGGCAAAGTATAATACCCACAAAATATTCACCATTTACTCTCCTATATTTTCAGGACCCCAGGTAGTTAGGCAGGGCCATGAGACTAATTGGAGCCAATGAAATGGGAGCAGAAGTAGCATGAAAGAGAAAAGCCCTTTAGCTATTCGCTGGGTTCTTCTTTTTCTTGCCCAATCATCTAAGGCCAAACCTGAGAATTCCACCTGGTGCAGTTTCAAGATGGTGGAGCCTCTGCCTGGATCCCAAGGGACTGTGTACAACAGACTCGTAATAGACATGCAAAATGAATGAAAAATAAACCTGTGTGCCTGAGATTAAAGGGTTAGCACGTTCTTTCAGCATGTGTTAAACCATATTCAAGGCATACAATTCTGCATTCTGAAAGTCTGTTTTGAATTTAAATAGGTAAGTGATGAACTATTTAAAAAATTAATCTCTTTGGTGACTCTACAAAAACTATGCTCTGGCAGGCTCCAGGCCTAATAGTTTACACATAGAACATTCTGCTTCAAGGCGGAGTTCTTGGTTAGGTAAGAAGTTAACTGTGTAGGAGAGCTGGACAGTCACACTGGCCTTCATCTCCTCAAACAATAAAAATCTAGAGACAAATGAATTTCAATCCCACACGCTTTATTCATCTTTAAAATTTTTTTCTTAATTTGCAATGATCAAGTTTTCAAGATGTTGTAAACCAAGATTTTTATTAGTACATTGACAACAAATTTCATTAAACACAAGGAAATCATACATCTTTTAAATCACCCTAAGAGGTCTGCAAATAAATATTCATTTTAAAAATCACAAAATCAACCACCTTTATGCAACAACGAAAAACAGCCTTTCATCACGAGCACACCTCCGCGCGCGCACACACACACACACACACTAAACACACTCCACTAATACCCTAATGCCAGTTTATTTGACACAGTATTACATTTCCTTAAACAAAAGAATTAGAGGCTGACCTGACTGCTTCGTGCTTTTAAATTAACATTTGGGGGTTTCGGTAGAGGTATGTATTCTAAGAAAAATGCCCACTATTTGGTACTAGTCTTAGCAATTATCAGTTACCAATGGCACTAGTCTTATCAATTATTCCTATTTTTCATTTCTAGATGACCACTTTATACTTCCCGTATTCACCCCTTTGGTTTGATATGTCCCCTGTAATTATTTTCATTTTCAATAACATTGTCTCCTTCAAGTTTAACATACAATGGTAGAATACCAAAAAAGAAACCTTCAAAATCCCAGTGTTAAAAACACCTCAAATGGGTATAAGCCTTTTGGAGAAGAAATAAGAAAAGAGTATCTGAAATCTTTTTACTTCTCTCTGAAATTATTTTTAACATCTGATTATTCTTCCTAAATGAATATCAAAAGCGTTGAGTTTTCCATAGAAAAGTACTCCCCTCACACTCTTCATTTCTACAGCACAGAGTTCATGGACTAACTGTTGAAATGAAAGACCTGGGTGCTTGTTTTCCGGGAAATACTCCAGATTTCCAAATGCAAAGCACATGCAGCCCCTTATTAGAAAAATACTGTGACTTCAGTGGCGTTGTTTTTCATGGCGAACATGCATCATTAAATACTTTTAGCACCAAGGCATTTTTGTTTTATTGTTGCCAAAGCAAACACCTAGGAGGGTTTTTTGTCTTATTTAACCCTTCCTAGGGCTTGATTAAAATGAAGTGCCTAAAATAAAACTTCTTCAAACATATACAGGTCTGATTCTAATGCGACAAGATGTCGGGGACAGATCCAGTCAGCAGCAGCCTGGCAGATGAAGAAGAGAGAGAAGACAGAAAAGATAAAGTGCACGAGGCAACTGACTTGGCCTGCCAGCCAGCGGAGTTCCCCTGGTGTGGGGAGGAAACAGATCCGCCTCAAGGCTACTGACCCGTCTGTGTAACAGAGAACCAGCAGTCTGGGCATTATGGGATTACACAGTATTTGGTATCTATCTGCTACTTAGTTGATCAGTAGCACCTTATCAATAGTTATATTCACATTCTGTTTCATCTGTGATGTTTTAAGCACCCACACAATCAGAATAAAATATAATGGGCTACCCCCCTAGGCTTGGCTCCTGCCCCTGGGTGCACTAGAGAATTCCCAAATGCTTCAAGTTCATCCAAACTATGAAGTTTCTCTTTGGTGCACCAACAGTTTCTACAAAAATTGGGTTTAAAAAGAAGTTTTCCGGCTCCAATTCCACCAAAAAAGTGCAAGCTGGAATTGTGAAAGTGAAGAATTTTCTCGGTGGTTGGTAAAAACGTAGGACTGGTGTCACCTGCGCTGGACTCTACCCCAGCACTTCCTCCTCCAAACTCTGACATCTCCAAGGGCATGCCACAGTTTATTGTCACAGCTACTAAACGTAGCAAATTGGGCTTGGTGGCTCGGTACGTACTTTGTCTTTGTTCATTTAAAATCCTTATTAGGAATCTTAAGACTCATATTCACCAAAAAAAACTCATGGAAATGTTAATATTCTGAAAGAAAAGATACACCTGAAATCCCCAAAGCTCAGATTTGACAAATCTGAACTACGTTTTGTCATAATATTTCATTTCAGAAACTCTGCTAAGACTTGATGTTAACACCCAAATTGGATTTGTTCTATATTAAACAAGAACTATAAGTAAATTGAGGTATGACAATTTTTAGTATAACACTTAGCTAAGTAAGTGTAAATTTGCCTTGAAAATTCAGTGAAACATGAAATCTTGATGTTTCCTACAGATGTTTCCTATCGTTTTTTTCTGTTTACACACACAAAAGATAACTTCTCTACTCTTTAGAAACAAACAATACATCAAAAAATGAAGTGCTTTAACCTCCCCATTTTATAGTCACATCTTGCCTTTGTTAACCAAAAACTACTGTTTGTATTATGTAGTGTTAAGAAGTGAATAATGATCAGGGAAGCCTGGCTCTGAATCCTGACTTTGCCATTCTTTACAAATCTAAACAAGTTACTTTACCTCTCTAAGCCTCTATTTCATATCTGTGTTTAAAAAAAAAGAATAAAATCTTAGCAAGGTTATTAAGAGGATTAGAATGAACAATGTTTAAGTGCTTGACAACAAGCTCTGCAAATAGTCTATATTCAACAAATGCTAATTTGTTTCCTCTCTGCGCCTCCATTTTCCTCATCCTCAATACCTTGATTCTGAATAAATTTTGCCTGTTTTTAAGAATTAAATCCACCTACAAAGAACAAGGATTTTATACTAATAAAAATTACTGGGCAGCGCCTATGGCTCAGTGAGTAGGGCGCCGGCCCCATATACCGAGTGTGGCAAGTTCGAACCCAGCCCCAGCCAAACCTCAACAACAACAAAAAAATAGCCAGGTATTGTGGTGGGCACCTGTAGTCCCAGCTACTTGGGAGGCTGAGGCAAGAGAGTCGCCTAAGCCCAAGAGCTGGAGGTTGCTGTGAGCTGTGTGACGCCACGGCACTCTACCGAGGACGACAAAGTGAGACTCTGTCTCTAAAAAAAAAAAATTACCAAAGAAACGTGTTTCAACTACCCATTTCACGCCTTGGGAGTTTCTAAATTAACAAGGATGAACTCAAGAATACAATATTTGCATATTAAAGCCAAATAATATATTAATTTTCAGAGTTTACAAAGGAACACGATGATCTTTTGCCAAAATGAGTCATTTGAATCCTGAGCTCATGGAAGGTGGTAATTAAAACCTCTGATAGGAGCTGTGAGTATAAAGTAACATGATCTATTTATTAATAAACATATAAGACCCTAAATATACAATGAAATGGTATCATCTAAAATAGTCACAATAGTTGGCTATGAAATATTCCTTGATGCTAACATAGCCCACAGTATTTTGGGAACCACTCTCAATTGGTACATATTTCAAAACTTTATTTTTTCACAATTTTTTCTACTTAGTCTCTATTCACCAACAACACACTAATAATACACCTGCTATTTAAAAGTAGCAGATACTTGAGGAAGTACAATATTAACATTGTGGTGCACATTTTAGGCCAATTCTTTGAGTTCTGGTCTAATTGTTCCATGGGATTTCATGGAGAGGCAGATGGTAATCAGGTAAACTGGCACCTGATATGGACGGATAACTGGTGCCCGGACAAATGACTGCTGACGTGGATGACTGTTCAAGGTAGAAAAGGGCATAGGAGGGGCTCTCTAATTACCCCTGGTAAGTCTAACCAGCTTAGCTACCAAAAAGCAAAACAAAACAATCCCACCAGAATTCTCTGAATGCAGTATCCTAACAACCAGAGGAAAAACCATCCCTCTCCAACTTACGTATCCTTACTTCCCTCGCCAAGGCAACTTTCTCCTCTAAAGAATCAAAGATCTTCCACAGAGGGTAAAAGGGAACCCTGAGGCCCCAGAGTAGACACTAGGCTATCAGCAAGGTTTTCTGAAAACCTTCAACATCCATCACATTGACCAAAAGTCTGGCTGACAGCAGAGCGATTACAGCTGTAGCCAATCAGGACCGCTCACCTCCCTGAGAGCCAGGCCCACGGGCCAAAGGGAAGTCCTTGTTACCTGAAATCATTAGTTCTACCCCTTGTAGACATTATTCAGTCTGACGGTGATATCTCTCTCAATAAACTGCATGCAACCAAGAGATCTATCTGACCAAAGCCCTTCCTAGAAAGAAAGGAAAACAACCCCGTACCCAGGAATATTCACAGAATTCCAGTTGTGCAGCCAAGCAAGGATGGAAGGCAATGCCTGGACATCAGGAAACGCCTGGACATCAGGAAACAGTCGGTCCATCACATCTGTTCTGTGGATGAGTGTAAACCAGAAAAGGAAGCCATTTCCCAAATTAGCCCTACATAAGCATAGACTCCTTGGCAGGAACAGTTCACAACTATGTCTGTATTTGGACTTTGCAGTCCCACGCAGCTAACTTACTGCTGTTCTGTTACTGCCGTCAGGAAGCATCTATCAAGACCTGTGCAGAACACATTCTGTGTGGTGCCTAAGTCAAAGTGATACGCTGGGAGGTACTGAAAAGAATGATGGATAATAATCCCAAAGTGCATGTTAGGAACAGAAAAATCCTTGCTCAGAATCACTGCAGGAAGGTTATAGCAGGAGGGAATCAAAGGAGGGTATAAAATGATTCTAATTCTGGTAAAGTAGGAATCCATATGATAGACTAGTTTATTTTAAATAATCTTCAATCATTACTTAGGATTACATTATCACAGATCTCCCTCCTCCTGTATTCAAAGTGATCTTTTATATCCCAAGTACAGCTTTCCTGATGGAATTACTCATCTTCTGGAGCAATCACAACAATTTTCCATCTAGAGAAAAGAAAGCAAAGCAGATGTGCCAGTGCTTTCCAGATATAACTATCAACAAAATGCTCAGGTGGGACTTTTCCCAGTGACTTCACGGGCACCTAAGAACTAAAGAAATTTCTACAGCAATTTCCTTGGGTAAGAAAGCCGTCAGTTTCTTTCCTTATTATGCATCTCAAATTATAGTTTATAGTCCTATTGGTTAGCACACTAGTTTTAAAGCTCCTTACAAAAGAATACTGGAGTTTATATTCAAGCTATGAGATTTATGATTCAGCAGCTTCTCTGCCTACCTTATGATGGGGCAGTCAGACTAAGCGAGAAATGAGTCTTATGAAATGAAGTAGCTGTTCCTCATGTCTCGCTATGTATATGGTTCCTCTGAAGCATGTGAAAAATTCGACCTGATTTAGAACTCTGCTATGGCTTAAAATGCTATTAACAGTACGGTAGGGAAAGTTTAGCTTCCTCTTTTCAAAACCAAATCTGCTTTATTCTGTGAAAGCAAAAGTAACATGCTGCACGTAACATTTTTCCAATCAAATTGCATAGTTGAAGCAAATTCATTTGTGCTTTGTAGCAGAACTCACAGTAAGTGTTCATCTCTAAAAACTTTGCTTTGTGCGTACAAAGTCATGTTCAAGCTCGCCTTTGTTTGGAGTGTACACTAATGATATGCACCACCATTCGCCTTCCCATGATTTTGTTCACCATATACCTCTGGAAAGCGAGCTTTTAATTAACACAGCGGAAATGGTAACAAATCTATGTAACCTCCTCCATCTGGGGGCGGCGGGAGGAAGACTCTCAGTCTTGTTGAGGTATCCAGCCCTCAATCAATAGTGGCTGTGTATACTGAGTTTTGTTGGTTTGAGGATTGTGTCTGAGGAGGTTAAAAAAAGAAAGGAAAAGAAGGCACGGTTGTTTCTCAAGTCGCCATACTTGACTCAACCAACAAGACTAAATTCTTCCATTGTCAAGCTTCAGGAAGGCAGCTACATGTCAACAGGGCTCTCTTCCAGCCCTGGGTCCGCAGAGGAACTTATTGCTTCTGGGAAGGGTCCCGAGTAGGTCTGTGCTGTGATCCCTTTTTGCAGACCAGTCTCTTCCTGGAATTCCCCCTGGGTGCTGAAAGTGGGGCAAGATCTAGTCCGGGCACTGTCAGGGTGGCCCACTCTCTCACTCACAGTGCTCAGGGGGAATTCTCTCCACCTCTGCCTCTGGAGTTCATCTTCCTTGTATTTTATGGAGTACCAGGCCAGAAAAATAAAAATAAAGCCCACGAATTTGAGGCCAGCTGCCAAACCGAAGTAGACAAAACGAAATGACGTCACATTGTACTCCCAGCAAGAGCCCTGCACGCCACACTCCTGTTGCCAGAGCATGCAGGTGGTATCAATGACGGCTCCAAAGTAAATGGGGGTCGGAATGTATGCTGGAGGTGTGCAGAAAAAGGAAATATAAAGATTTAGTGCATCTCATAAAACAGATTTGTAATTAGCAAGGTACTTGTGTGCCCTAAAACCAGCTGAGGGGAGTGATTTTCTTGCGTCATTTGATTTTTTTTTTTTTAGCAAATCACATTTTATCACGATATATTCATCATAAAACATCATAGAAACATTAGCCAAATTGTTTTTAGATACTAAAAATCTTCTAGTTCTAGCCTGCAACTCAGAATGTGCTATTGATGCTTAGGATTATAAAATCTATTGCTTACATATGAATAGCAAATCATCACATTGTACACTTTAAATAGATAAAATGAATGCCAATTTTACCTCCATAAAGCTGAAAAATATCTACTGCTAAAAATGCAATTGGAGAACTCTTTTAAACTTAAAAATTGGATTTTTGTCATTAAATATTCAAGAAGCTATACCAAAACCCTTTCTTGCCCAAAATTTAGTACACTTAGTTCTTGTGGTTTGAGTCTGGGATGAAAAAAGAGTGTAAGAAAAGCATCGCCTCTCATACTTGAGATACCACATCAAATGGCAACTTTATAAAGGTCCGTATAAGTATAGACAATTCTAAATATAAAAAAAAATTATTATAGCATAAAATTCATCTTTGAAGTTGATGAAAGATCCAAGATGAATAACAGCTTTGTTGTTTGGGCTATGATGGAGATACTTCTTTAATCCTTTAAGAAATAAAATCTACCTAGGACACTGACGGCCTTCATCACATGCTACTCCCTGTCAAAAGGTGCCCCCACCCCCAACTCCTTCACCTTACAAATGTCAACCCCACCTTCATACTCCTGACTCACTCTGATGCCACTGTGCTCTCACTCCATTTTAGTAACTATCACACAGCATTTAAACTGTTTGCAAATCTGTCACCCTTTTTGATGGCAGGGGCCATGCCTTTTATTCTTTGCATCCCAGGGATCTCAATAAGAGTTTACAGAAGAAAGTGCGGAAGAAAACAGAGATGGGAAAAAGGGAGCCAGGAAAAGAGAAAGGTATGCTGATAGCCCAGGAAGCTGTAAGTGTTTTTAAAGCTTACACTGTTTTTAAATAAGTTGTTTTGATTCAAGTGAGGTATCCTAATTTTTTATATTATTAAAGCGATTTTTTTAAGACTCCTTTTCTGTTTTGGTTTGAAATTTTGGAGAAATGGAAATTGGCTTGTTGGTCTAATTACACTTTTTCCTAACAATAGAGGTTAAGATAAAGTTAAATTAAATAGTAAGTGCCTAAAGTGTTCTCCCGTCACTTACTCTTTTTTAAAAATGTTTTCATTTCAAAGCATCAAGGTGGGGCCAGGTGTGGTGGCTCACGCCTGTAATCCCAGCTCTCTGGAAAGCCAAGGTGGATTGCCTGAGCTCACGAGTTTGAGACCAACCTGCACCAGAGCAAGACCTCATCTCTAAAAATAGCTGGGCATTGTGGCGGGGGCCTGTAGTCCCAGCTACTTGGGAGGCCGAGGCAAAAGAATCACTTGAGCCCAAGCGTTTGAGGTTGCTGTGAGCTGTGATGTTACCGTACTCTAGTGAGGGTGACAAAGAGAGACTCTGTCTCCAAAAAAAAAAAAAAAGAAAACAAACACACCAAAATAAACAAAGTATCAAGGGGATACAAATGTTTTTGGTTACCTGGGTCACTTCTGTAATGCTTGAGTCACGGGTGTAAGTGTGCCCATCACCCGAATAGTGTTCACGGTATGTGTTAGGTAGGTTTCTGCCTCTCACCTCCTTCCCTCTCCTGCTCGATTTCCATGAAATTTTACTTTCCCCCTTGCACCTGTGTGCTCATCGGTAAGTTTCAGTTTAATAACAAGTACATATGGGGTTTGCTTTTCCATTCTTGGGATACTTCACTTAGGATAAAGGTCTCCATTTCCTCCAAATTGTTGCAAAAGGCATTAATTCAACCTTTTCAATGGCTGAGTAGTACTCCACAGTACACATATACCATGCTTTGTTAATGTACTCAGGAACTGACAGGCACATGGGTTGATCCACACCTTTGTAATTGTGAATGGTGCTGCAATAAATATTCAATTGCAGCACCTCTTTTTTTTTTTATATATAAAATGACCTCTTTTCCTTCAGGTAGATCCCTAGAAGTGGGAATGCTGCCTTCACTTGTTCTTGATGCTACAGTGTATTCCTATTCACTCACTTTACCTAAAAATCCTTATCAAATAACCTCAATGCCAGAGCATCAGAGGGAGTTGAAGCAAAAACAAGAAATCATTTTTTCCTTTTCCTAGTCAACCATCCCTTTAATTAACAAATTTCCTTCTTTCTAAATAACACTCTCTTTTTTTGGAGACAGGGTCTTGCTCTGTCTCTCAGACTAGAGTGCAGTGGCATCAGCATAGCTCACAGCAATCTCAAACTTCTAGACTCAAGAAATCTGCCTGCCTCAGCCTCCTGAGTAGCCTGGACTATAGGTACACACCACCATGCCCGACTAATTTTTCTATTTTTGGCACAGATGAGGTCTGGCTCTTGCTCAGACTGGTCTCAAACTCCTGGCCTCAAAAGATCCTCCTGCATTGGCCTCCCAAAGTGCCGTTCTTTTTTTTGAGACAGAGTCTCACTATGTTGCCCTGGGTAGAGTCTGTGGCATCACAGTTCACAGCAACCGCAAACTCTTGGGCTTAAAGGATTCTCTTGCCTCAGCCTCCCAAGTAGCTGGGACTACAGGCACCACCACAATGCCCAGCTATTTTTTGTTGTTGTAGTTTTCATTGTTGTTTTAGCTGGCCCAGGCTGGTTTCGAACCTGCCAACCTCAGTGTACATGGCTGGTGCCTTATCCACTGAGCTAAGGGCACTGATTCCAAAGTGCCTTTCTAAATAACACTTTTTACTTTTCAACAAGAAGTATAAGGCAAACTCCTTAACTGTATCTAAGTGTGTCAGAATACCTTTATCCAGCATTCTTTTAAAAAATGGCACCTTCAAAGTTTTGCTGCTATCAAAAAGCAAGCCATGCATTAAATAAAACTAGAAGCATTTCCTCTGGGGCTTATGAGACATGCTCATTCTTGAACTGGGCCATCAACCACAACTTAAGATAAACACTGAGAGTGCCCGAGAGGTTTAATGCTTCAAAGGATCAGACAATGCTGTTTTTAAAATGTTTCATCTTTCAAAACCGAAATACGAAATTTCTTTTTTGTCCTATGTGACAATGATACTGATTACTTGAGAAAAAAAATGACAGCTGAAGAAAATGACAGACTAGTACTTAAGGCAAATTATTTTGGGAAAAAAAAAAAAGAGGCTCGATCATGAGGAAGTCAATTAAAAATACGGTGAAATTGACCAAAAGAACAGTGTACTTGTCACATTTATTTCCATTCATTGTTCCAAAACTTCACAAGGCGATGTGTGGTTTATAAAAATAAGAACAATTTTCTTCGTGGGTAAACGTGCTCTGTGGTTTATCACATTGAGACGACACTCAGCTTCTCTTGTGATGAGTAAGGCCTTGGCGCGTAGTCTCTATAGGTCACTTGGAGGACTTTTGCTTGTTGGTTTGTTTTTAATCTTTCTTAGAAAACTTGATAAGTATACTCTTTGCTCAGTCCAATCAAAATTACTATAAAGAAGTAAGGAATTGGGTGTCTCCTTCACTTTACACTTGGGACTGAATGTGGAACCCCCATTTCCTATGCCTAGGTCAGTTTCTTGTGCATTTCCTAGGCCTGAATTCCATGGATGGACTGTATCCATTCATTGATACACTCATTCACCTTGCCCCTGGTGGAAGGGACTGTATTCATTCGTTTCCTGGCCAAGGAACCCATACACCTATATATACCCTGAGGCTAGAGGCCTAGAGGAGGAGACAGGGAAAGACCGGGAAAAGAACGGAGAGAGCATCTCTCTCCCCACTTGAAATCTCTCCCTCTACCAGGAGCTTTGGTGTTTTCTGTATTCTTTTCTGTAAATCAATTCTGTCTTACCATGGAGGGGTGGGGGAGAGGACTAATGTAATGAAGAATAATAAAAATACATGTATTTAAAGAAAAAATACATATATAAGGATTGGGCAGAGCCTGTGGCTCAGTGAGTAGGGTACCAGCCCCATATACTGAGGGTGGTGGGTTCAAACCCAGCCCTGGGCAAACTGCAACCAAAAATAGTTGGGACTTGTGGTGGTTGCCTGTAGTCCCAGCTACTCAGAAGGCTGAGGCAAGAGAATTGCCTAAGTCAAGGAGCTGGAGGTTGATGTGAGCTGTGATGCCACAGCACTCTACTGAGGGCAACAAAGTGAGAATTTGTTCCTACACACACAAAAAAAAGAAAGAAAGAAAGAAAGAAAGAAAGAAAGAAAGAATATAAGGATTTATTTCTGACCTCTGTGTATTCTGTTCCATTGGTCAATGTCTCTGTTGTTATGCTGGTACAACGTTGTTTTGGTTCCTATAGCTTTGTAGTATATTTTGAAGTCATGTAGAACAATGCCTCCAACTTTTTCTTCTTGCTCAAGATTTCTTTCACTATTTGGTTCTTTTCTGGTTTTACAAATAATTTAGCCATTTTTTTTTTTATTTTTGTGAAAAATCTCATTAGCATTTTGATAGGAATTGCCTTGACTCTGTAGATTGCTTTAAGTAGCAAGGGCATTTTAATAATGCTAATTCTTCTAATCCATGAATATGACTATAATTTCCATTTGTTTGTGTCTTCTTCGATTTCTTCCATCAATGTTTGTAGTTTTCAGTGTGTAGATGTTTAACCTCCTTGGTTAAAATTATTACAAAGTATTTTACATTTTTGCAGCTCTTATAATTGGGATTATTTTCTTCATTTCTTTTTCAGATAGTTTGCTATTAGTGTATAGAAATGCTATCAATTTTTGGATTTAATTTTAGATCTTCTAACTTTACTGAATTTGTTTATTATTAAAAGGATTTTACTAGGGTAGTATGTAGGGTTTTCTATATATAAGATCATGTTATATGCAAACAAGAACACTATATCTTCTTTCCTTCCGATTTGTATTCCTTTTATTTCTTTTTCTTGTTTTATATCTCTGATTAGGACATCCAGTATTGAGTAGAAGTGAAGAAAGTGGGCTACTGTCTCTCACTCCAGTTCATAAAGGAAAAGCTTTCAACTTTTCTGCATTCAGTAGGATGTTATTTGAGAGTTTTTCAAGTATGCCCTTTATGATGTTGTGATACATCGCTACCATAACTAATTTGTTGAGAGTTTTTAATCATGAAACATGTTAGTTTTGGTCAAATGCTTTCTCTGTATCTATTGAACTGATCTTGTGGATTTTGTTCTTCAATTTGTTAATGTGATATATCTCATGCATTGATTGAGAGTTGCTTAAGCAATATTTTCTTAATTATTTTCCATATACTCTCATCAGGGATATTGTTCTGTTATTGTTTTTATAATTTCCTTACCTGGCATTGGTGTCGGGGTGATGCTGACTTTGTAAAATGTGTTTGGAAGAATTTCCTCCTTGTCAAGTTTTTGAGACGAATTAAGAGAAATTGTTATTAGTACTTCTTTCCTTCTTTAGAGATGGAGTCTCACTCTGTTGCCCAAACAAGAGTGCCATGGTGTCATGACTAGCTCATAGTAGGTGCACACTGCTAGGTTCAAGCCATCCTCCTGTCTAAGCTTCCTGACTAACTGGGACTACAGGCACCTGCCATAACGTCTGCCTAATTTTCCTACTTTTAGTAGAGATGGGGATCTTGATTTTGCTTAGGCTGGTTTTTTACTTCTGATCTCAAGTGATCCTTCTGCCACAGCCTTCCAGAGTGCTAGTATTATAGGCACGAGACACCACGTCCAGTTATTAGCATTTCTTTAAATGTGCTAGAACTCAACAGCAAAGCCATCAGGTCCTGGACTTTTCTTTGATGGGAGACTTTTTATTACTGATTCATTATTGGTCTTTTAAAGTTTTCCGTCTCTTCATAATTCAGTTTTGGTATCCTGTATGTATGCATCAAGGAATTTATAAATTCTTTCTAGATTTTCCAGTTTATTGATATATAATTATTCAGAGTTGTTTCTTATGACATTTCACTTTTTTCCATCATTCTTATGTCACTTATCTTCACCTTTGTTCCTCTTAATAACTCAACATCCCTACAGATAGGTGGCTTGAAATTTAATAAAACCTTACTTTTGGTTATTTAATTTCCCATTTTATTTTTTTATTGTTAATGCTAGTAATGATGGAATTAGGCATATGGCAAGGCTAGTACCAGCCTCTGAGAGGAGTAAAGTTCTCAGTAATTTGCCATCTCTCTGAGACTGGTACCTTGCAAAAAACTGAAGTGAGAACTGGGGACACAGTTGATCGAGTGGATGTTGGATAGGGAAACTCAAATTGGTTCTTGATTTATACCAGAATCTGGTTGCTGTGGAGATTAGGCTAAAGGTGGAGGTTAAATAATCTCATTTAGCCTGATTTATAAAAGAAGTAAGTCATAAAACCTATTAAAATGACTTTATGAAATTTGGAACATCTAAAATGGGTATTTGAAGAATTTTTGGTAAGAAAGACATAAATAATTATAGCCTGAAGCAGTGTGCTCAGCTGGTTGAAGACTATTCTCTTGCAGCCAAGGCCATAGATCCATATGGGAGCCAGTAGCTTTGAATTAAAAAAAGAAAATTATCTCTTGATAATGGATGCTACTCACAATCTAGGTTTTTTGAAAATATGTCCTATAGACTCATACTAGAGGCGAGGAAGAGACTGAAACAGCTCAGAGCATCTGGGAAAAGTCACTTAAAGTACATACTCTACAAATAATAGATCTAATAATAGATCTGCAGTGGCATCATTGCATATGAAAGTACGCTCACTTTCAAAACCATAAGGAATAATCATAAGGTGTATAATGATTTTTATCCTTGAGAAGTACAATTATGTTTTTTAAAAGACCTAAAATTGATATTTACAGCATTTTAAGTAATGATCTCAGAATGGTCAGCATTGTGGATGGAAAGATTTTTTACACTTACTCTTTTAAAAATACATTTCTAAAATAAAGTAATAATCTTGGATTGTGTATCATCAGCTAGTGATCAAGAAGCTATTGACCATAAAATTTCACACCAGATAAAGTGTTCTGTTTTCATATAAATCCAAATCTTTCTATAGCAATTTTTGCAGGTGGATCTATCCTGCAAAATTATTTTTTTTCAAAGGCCTCCCAAAGCTTAGCTAATATATGAATATGATTTGTATTTGTCTTATTTTAATTGTGTATTTCATATATTAACTACTGACTAAAATGATCTAAAATTTATTTTGAAACATTTAAGTGCAATGCTATCATTTTCTCTGAATTAAAGTATAACTTTTGCATTGATAAGTAACTCCAAAGTACATGAAATACTTTAGGATGGGGGTACTTTGATTACAAAATCAGAATAATTATTACTACTTTACCAATATATAATCAGGAAAGTAATGCTAAGGATTCCAGTTGACACTTGTGAAAACTGTATTTTTTAATAAACATATAACAATGACTAGATGTTTGACATACACAGATTTTTTTTAACTTCATCTTGACTAATTTGCTTTTAGCTTTTTCTCGTGTGTTCTGTGTTAAGTTTATTCTATTCTGATTGTCTACCGATCTATAACTACTTCATCCTAACAAACACCTTGTTCTTTGTATCACAGAGAAAATTAAGGCTATCAAAAGTGAACTCCCTCTAACCCCCGAAGTATCCATCTCTCCATTCTTACTTAGATGCATGGATGCCTGTCTTTACTAAGCACGAATCACCCCTTTTGCTTTCTTTATCCTATAACCTCTCGCCTAATATAGGATCTCACTATACCCATTACTACTGCTTTCTTCTACTGCTATTCCATCATGTTCTTTGATAAACCACCTAAACTCTACTATCTCAATTTCCTTTACTCCTAGAACCATTGCAGCTTGATTTTTCCCAATCTTACAAAATTTTCTCTTATGTGAAGAAATAACTTATTTTTTTTTTAATTTTAAATTTCCTTACCTGATAAAATGCCTTCTTTTGAAACTCCTTCCTATGCTGACTTCTGTTTTTCCTCCCACTATGCTGACTATTTTCTTATTTTCAGACTACTCCTACCATTTCTTCTACAGTTCTGTGAAACTCAAATGTAAGAATCTTTTAGAACTCTTTTTGTCCCTTCTCCCTTACTGTGAAAAGAGGCTGCACATAGACCCCGGCATACTACATGCTTCCATATACACCTAATCAGAGTAACTTTACTTCCATATGCATTGCTCTTTGCATTTTAAATATCATTTAGAACAGGAATTGTGAATTACAAAATAAAACAACCATCAAATATGCCATCCCCTAATTTCATTTATTGTCATTATTTCGCATATACCAATTGAAAAACCCATACCTTCTTTCTCAGATCTATGTACTATACAAGGCATTGGAGAAAGAATCCTTCTTTTCTTAACTTTTATTTTTATTTTTTTTAATTTCAGATTAATATGAGGATACAAATATTTAGATTACATTTTGTTTTCATTTCTTATTTTAATGTTTGCCATTATTCTATTTTTTTTAAGTTCAACATACATATATCCATTGTATACCATTAGCTATTAGAGAATTAAAAGTTAACATGACAACACAAAATATGAAATATTTAGAAATAATTCTTCAGAAATATAGGAGTATTTCTACATGGAAATGAAAAACTTCTAGTTATTACTCAAAATATAAAAAGACACACAGCTGAAAATATTGCAAAATTGTTATTGATTTTTTTTTATTTGTCTAGATATTCCTTCTGTTATGACTCGAGTTATCATCTTTTTAGGGATATCATTATACCACATAGCAAATTCAGTTTGCTCTGAGGGTTCAGAAGGATTGTCACAAGCAGCTGGCCTACTGGGGGGCACACATATCTGATATGGGGTGTTATTTTACATGCAAGCACCTTAAGTACCCAAACCCAAACTAGACAAACTGTCAAATTGTGTTATTGGTTTACTCTTACTATGAATATACAGGAAAGCCTGAAAGAATCCTTCTTAATTCAAACCTAAGTTTACTATGTACTATGTGGTAGATGTTCCATGACTGTTTCTTTCTATCTCCCTTTTTCATCTTCAGCCCAGCCTCAAGGATAAACAAACATGATTAGAGATTAAAAACACCATGGTGCACAGTCCAGGCAGAAATGAAAGCCAGTAAGAGTGGTGGGAATCGTAATGCCCTAAGCAGGCCACATAGATGCACCTGCATGTCAGGTCTCGCCCACTGACTGCCAGGCTGTTCCAGGGCTGGGCTTCTGCACCTTTGTCACGGTATTTGACATTGAACTCTAATTATGTCTATGAAAAGGTATCCAGTAATGTTTGAAAAGTTAGTCAATAAACAAAGAGAGTAACAGTAAAAAAACAAATCACTTGGAGTTTCTAAATCATTCATTTAGTTCTGATTATGGAATGTTGTCTGTATTAAGACAAAAACATAATAACTATAAAATTCCCTGTTTCTTTTCTTAAGGGTTTTTAAAAATATCACTTAACTTCAAAAATACAAAGGATGCCCAAAAAATGTATACACATTATAAAAGGAAAAAAAAAAACTGTTTTAATATGCCAATAGCTTTTGTTGTCTTGTATATCACATCATGTACCTATTATGATTGCAGAAGTCGAAGATTTACAATTTTCATACAGTTTTTATTTTCTTCAAATGTGCATACTTTTTTTTATCACCCTCAGTCTGCACTGTCTTTGTCTCTTAAACAATTACATAGGAATTTGCCATATAGAATGACATTGATACTGCCCTTACACTACCTCATACCTGGTTCTGGTATAGTCATAAAAAGCAGAGTTACATTCTGAAAGTAAACACTTGTTCATATGACATAAATTACTCCTTCCATGACTCTAGAAGGCTGACTATAATTTAGTACAAGGTCTGAGGCAGAAGTAATTTACTAAGATGAGAGGTCTACCTTCTATGAAAGCATATTTTTCTAACATTTCCCTATCATTGGATTAGACTCAGCATTAATTTTTATTATGTTGCAAGTTGTCTACTAAGTGAGGTATACATCAAATTCAAGACATGACCCTGGCTCTTAAAACGCTAAAATGAAAATTAAAATGGTATACTTGATGCTAGTAATTCTTATATTTTGCACCATGCCATTAATAGTTAAGAATAAATACTTTAACATCTTAAAAACCTTAAATAAAATTTAATTTTACTCACTACCATTGTTCTATTGGATATTTTATTTGAAAAGATGCAAGAGATAAAGATATTGGAGACATAGCATTCAGAGTTTCATGAACCAGGTAACCCAGAAATAGAAGACAGCATCAAGTAAGAAGAGGTTCAAATCTCAAGCCAGAGCACAGTTGGAGGGAGGAAAAGGAGCCCATAAATAAAATAAAAAGGAAATATTGAGGATTTACATGCAAACAAATATTCAAGAATGTGCACTGAAGGAGACATTAAAAAAATAGTTAAATAAGGATTGCGTAAAGACAAAATCAAATACAACAGAATGATCCTATAACATAAAAACTGAAAATTCTTTTTCTTCTTCTTCTTCTTTTTTTTTTTTTTTTCTTTTCTTTTTTAGCATGTAAGTTCTTTCTGGCTGGCTGGTCCAAAAGTATTGAGTTATCTCAGTTAACTGTTCAATCAGTTACCCTTCTCTCTACTACTTGACTAGTCTTAAAAAAATTAAAAATAAGAACCCATTGCCAAAAGGAAATAAGTTAGTGAGTTGGGAAAATAAAAATATTAGATAGGAATCAAAGGCCTGTTGTCTATTAATTATAGAAGAAAATAAAAGGTAAAGCTGATTGCATTATAATGAAATAAGTATATCCTATTGAAATAATTTGTTTACGTTTCTAACTCCGTCATTGTCAAGTTTTCACAGGCAGAACTTAACCTTATCATTTTAGTTATTTTGTTATTAGTTTGGGGGGTAATTCAGCTAAATTTTCTGTAACTATTTTAGAAAAAGAACTACACATCTAAAATTATTTATATGAGGATTTGTTTCATTTAAACAGAGAATGAACAAAATGATCCCAATTATCCTTTAGTGTGTGATGGTTTTAACTTTTATTTTCTTTTAATATAATGGAGAATGAATTAGTATTAACAATTGTAAACATATTATGTACATATATATGTGAAGATGAAATTTCTTAGAAATATTCTTGCTCCTTCTTTTACTATTAACATAAAAAACTATAAAGATGACTAACATTCCTCCACCTGCAATTTTCCCCACTGTCAGCAGTATCAGCCACAAAGTAAATCTTTGGTTTGTAACATGACCTAAGTATAAGGTTTTAGAAGTCTTGAATCTGTGATTCACAGTAATCAGACTGTGATTACTGTATGAGTTAATTTGACTGTACCATAAGGCACCCAGATATCTGATCAAATGTTATTCTGGTTATATTTGTTAGGGTGTTTTGGATGAGCTTAGCATTTGCATTGGTAACCTGAGTGTAACAGATTGTCCTCCCTGCTATGATTGGGTCTCATCCAATCAGCTGAAGACCTGAGTTAAGACAGGAAGGCTGACCCACCCCAGTGTGAGAGGAAACTCCTGCCTATTTCAGCTGAGAGAGCAGTCTTTCCTTGCCTTTGGACTCAAGCCAAAACATCAGCTCTTCTTGGGGATAGAAAATGAAGCTTCTACCATTGGCTTCGTGGATTCTCAAGTTTTTGGAATTGGACCAAAACTACATCAACTCTTCTCAGTCTCTGGATTGCCAGTTGAAGATTTTGGTACTATTATAACTCCATAACAGTGTAAGCCAATTCCTTGAAATAAATCTCTTTCTTTAAAGATACATACACTTTCTCAGTCCTTTTTCCTTTTTGGCAATAAAAAATGGAGTGCTGCTATACCATATCTCTAAAAACCTGGGCAGTGCTTTGTAACTGGATAATACTTAGAGGTTGAAAGAGTCTTGAAGTGTTTTAGGTGTTAATGTAGACATCAAGGGTGATTCTGATGAGTAGTCCAAAAAAAAAGAGAGAGAGAGAGAGAAAATATTCAGAAACCCACTATCATCTTATCTTCTTAGAGATTCCAAAAATAATCATGAATAGAATGTTAATGGAAATATAAACGTCAAAGGCCATTGTACCCAGGTATCAGATGGAAATGAAAAATAGGTTTACTGAAAACTGGAGGAAAAGTGACACTTGTTATAAAATGGTAAAAGCCTTGACTAAATTGTGTTCTAATGTTTTGTGAAAAGTAAAAGTTGTAATTGATAAAACTGCATTTTTATTACAGAATATTTGTAAAGCAAAGCATTAAAAATGTGCCTTAATTCCTCTTGACTGCTGATTATAAAATGTAACAGGAAAGGAATTAATTAAAGAAAGACTTGTCAAACAAAAAAGAACCAGAATTCGAAGACTGGGAAAATTATCAGTCTATCCATATTGCAAAAAGATGAAACTCTTATTCTGAAGAGAAACTAAGGTTGGTTGTAACTAAACAAAGATTTAATAAAGAGATTAGTCTGGGTGTGAATCACAAATTTAATCATCTAACTCGCCTGATGCCAGGAATAGACATGAGATTACACCAGCAGAAATACTGCCAGCTAGGACTAAACAAGAGAGAGAGAGAGAGAGAGAGATGAAAGAAAGATGTTGGACTTCAAGGACTGTATAAAACCTAGACACAAATAATAGAGACATCCAGTGCCAAACATTCTTTAACCTTCAAGAAAAGGAAGGAATGACCTCAAAGCTAACTCAGAGATCATCAGGGTTACCACTGACACCAGTGTTCCAAGTGACAAGGCTGATTTCTTCTATGTTTCAGAGACTAGGACTTCCGAGAAGCATCCTGTAGAGGCACTGGGGGGACTGAAGCTACCATCACAGAGGGTGTGGAGGGCAAAGCATCAAACCAAAGAGAATTATTCTTGAGGTTTAAGATGTAATGGAATTTGCCTTACTAAGCATTGAGCTTGCTTGGGACTCATCACCTCTTCATTCTCTTCTGTTTTTCTGTTTTGAAATGGAATGTCCATTTTATGCTTGCCCCATTATTGTATTTTGAGTTTTTTTGGTTTGGTTTTTTTTTTTTTGAGGAAAAAACATGTATTTTTTATTTTTTTTGAGATATGCGATAGTCCTAAGGACTCTTAAAAATGAATATTTTTTTCATGTAGACATTAATGTATTTATGGGGTACAATGTGCTGATTTCATATAGATTAGGAGTACTGTTTGCATCACACTGGTTAACATATACCTCATCTCATTTACTTTATTATTGTGCTAAGACATTTATACTCTATACTTAATAGATCCGACATGTACCCTTGCAAGTACCCTCACCCCTCACTCGATCTGACCTCCCTCTCCCCTCCCATCCCCCCTTCGCCCTCCACTTGTCTATTTTTAGAGGTTCACAGCTGGAGAGAAATGTTGATGATTTAGATGAGACTTTGGACTTTTGACGTTACAACTGATGTTGGCATGAGTCAAGCCCTTTGGAGATATTTGATAGAATGAATGTATTTTTCATAGATAAAGACATGAATTTGAGGGAGCTAGGAAAGAATGTTAGGGACTGAATTATGTCCTCCCCAATTTATACGTTGATGTCCTAACTTTCAAGGTAAGAGGGCCTTCAAGGTGATAGAGGTTAAATTAAGTTATAAGTGTAGAATCCTAATCTAATAAGGCTGGTACTTATAAATAGATGAAGGGACATTAGAGTTCTCTCCTACACACACGCATGGTAAAAAGGTCACATGAGGATAGGTGGCCATCTGCAATCCAGAAAGACAAGCTTCACCAGAAACTGACACTGTTAGGCCTTTATATGGAACTTGTAGCCTCCAGAACTTAAAAAAAAAATTAATTTCTGTTATTTCAGCCCCCTAGTCTATGGTATTTTATTATGACAGTCCAAACTGACTAATGTAATTATCTTCTTCACATTGAACTGATGCCTACCACAACATCTGTATTTAAGTTATTTAGATACATAGCCTCAATCTGACCATCTGGTTGCACCACATTCAGCTAAATCATAATGTCTTATCATATAAATGCACAATTTTTTTGCAACTAGACCAAAACTTGGAAGTACTAATTTAGAGGTATATCTATTTTAGTCATGTTATTATTTTTTTCTTCTATGACCTTATGAAGAAAGAAGGAAGAGGAGAAGAAGGGGGAGGTAAGAAAAAGAAGAAAACAGTATTTCCAGCTGTCACCAAGAACAAAAAGATAGTTCGTCACAGAGTCTACAATAAGCACATTTAAACACAAACTATGTGCCTAATATACTGTGCTCAAATATTTATTTTTAACTATAGTCGCAGAAAGTGATTTAGATAATTGGTGTAGTGCAAGATGCCGTATGCAATAATCTTCAAAAGACATATCTCTTGTCCCCCCAAATTCTTACAGAACTGATGAGACCTGGCTGGAGGGCTTCTCTTTGAAATGCATCAAGCCCATGTTGCTGGACATTGCCACAGCCTCTATAATCCATTCTCACAGGGGCCAGACTCCTTCTTTTCAAACATGCGTCTTGTAACATCACCTGTTTGCATACAACTATAACAAGACTTAGAAGTCCACATATAAAAAAAAAATCTGTCACTCTTTTCTAGTTCCCAAATTACTACTTGATCAATGTATAGAATCCCTCTCCTAACTTACCCAGCTTTCTCTTTTCCAACCTGTTCTAGGCACACTAGATTTTGTCTTTTATTATTTGAAATTATCAAGTTTTTTCTCCCCTGAAATTTGATTGCTGTGTCCTACTGTTTGCAAGATTAGTTCACTCTCCTTTTTTTTAAAGTTCTTAGTACTCATATTAAAATATAATGACAGAAATTCTACCCAATCTAAAGTTGCCACACTATTACATCATTTTATACAATTGTCCAGCAAGCTACCCTATGGAGTCAAGGTCTTGTTGTCAGGGGTCGTCCATGTATACAGGCTCTGAGGACTTGAGTTCTGGTTCAGGCTTTCTCCAAGTACAGCTAGAAAGCGCCACTCAGAAGCTGAAAGTGCTTTGTTAGTTTTCTGTCTGTGGAAAGAAGTGCACTCCGAGTACGCAAGGATAGCAAGCACTGGGAGCTTTATTTTTAAGCAGATAGTATGCTTCCAAGAGAGGAGTGGGTCATCTTGCTCTTTTGAACGGTGTCCCTTTTATCAGATTTCTATTGCATGTCTCCTCCCTATGTCTCAACCCTCTTCCACCCCATGTTATGTTTTATTCATTTTCTTTTCTTTCTTTTTTTTTTTTTTTTGAGACAGAGCCTCAAGCTGTCACCCTGGGTAGAATGCCATGGCATCACAGCTCACAGCAACCTCCAATTCCTGGGCTCAAGCGAGTCTCCTGCCTCCGCCTCCCAAGTAGCTGGGACTACAGGCGCCTGCCACAATGCCTGGCTATTTTTTGGTTGCAGCCGTCATTGTTGTTTGGCAGGCCCGGGCTGGATTCGAACCAACCAGCTCAGGTGTATATGGCTGGCACCTTAGCCTGTTGAGCCACAGGCGCTGAGCCTATTCATTTTCTTGTAATACAACTTCTATATCACAATGGTTCCCACAATTCCACTTTTTTTTTTTTTTTTTGAGACAGAGCCTCAAGCTGTCACCCTGGATAGGTGCTGTAGCATCATAGCTCACAGCAACTTCCAATTCCTGGGTTCAAGCGAGTCTCTTGCCTCCACCTCCCAAGTAGCTGGGACTACAAGTGCCTGCCACAACACCTGGCCATTTTTTGGTTGCAGCTGTCATTGTTGTTTGGTGGGCCCGGTCTGGATTTGAACCCGCCAGCTCAGGTGTATGTGGCTGGCGCCTTAACCCATTAAGCCACAGGTGCCGAGCCCCCACAATTCCACTTTTAATCGTATATAGGGTTGTTGTCTTATACTAAGGATATTACGAATGGGTTCTACATCACAAGATGAACTGAAGGGCACAGTTATTTCTTTTGTCCATGTGTGGTGTTGTTACAGACTACACACAGGTTGGTGGTTTTTCTTCTTGGCTGCTTGGACCAGTCAAGGCATTTTATAAGGGGAGGCGGGATGTGGTGACCTGAGGAGCCAGGGTGTTCTGACTAGACCTTCAGATCCCCAGGGTTGATATGTTTACTGTGTGTTTCCTTCCTCCCTGACCATAAGAACCTTGTTTTTCTCGTTCACTGCTGCATTCTCAACAAGAACAATGAATTTTACAGAGGTGGTAATCAATAAAGATTTGTAGAGTGAATGAATGCTTGTGTATAATTCACTTACCCTTACACAACAGAGCACTGTAGCAAATTAATAAAAACACTCAAGGGCTTAGAAAGTCATAAGTACTGTAGTGAATGCATTACCTTCAGTGACTAATTATTACTCCCCATCATATCATTATGATTTATTTACAGTTTCACATCATTATTCTCAATTTAGAAATGACTAAACTGAGTTTACAAAATTTAACTCCCTACCATAAAGTAGACTTGGGGATGACCAACCAGCTCTATCTGCTTTAATATTTGAAAATCTTATACTACCAACTACACAACATTTTACTGTACCACTACAAGGGAAGATTGACATTGGGTAGGGTTGAAAACTAATGCTGAGGTAAATGGTGAGAGAATGCTATGGGCTGAATATTGTTCTCCCAAAAGTTATGTGTTGAAGCCCCAGCCCCCCATGTGGCCGTATGTGGAGATATGGCTTAGAGGACGTAATTAAGGCTAAATGAGTAGATTTTAGTTCTCACATGTGAGTGAGAACATGCGAGATTGGTCTTTCTGTGCTTGACTTATTTCCCTAGGTTCTTCTGTGTTGTTGGAAATGGCAGGATTTATTTCCTTTTTGTGGCTACAGTCCATTCCATTGTGTATCTACCCAGGAGAGTTGGTGATTTTATTAGAAAAGGAAGGGAGAGATGTCTTCCCCTCCCCTGAATGTACATGCACAGAGAAAAGACCACATGAGGACCCAGCAAGAAGGCAGCCACCTGCCAGCCAGGAAGGTAGCTCATGGCAGAAAACACCCATGCTGGTAACTGCGCTCCCAGGCTTCCATCTTGAAGAACTGGGTGAAAATAAATTTCTGTTGTTCAGCCTCCCAGTCAACGGTATTTTGTTATGGCCGGCAGGGCAGACCGAGACAGAAACAAATACTGCTGTTCGTTTCACTACCTCTGAAGAAAATATTACAAAATGAGTGAAGTTACTCTAATTATTCGTAATTTTTCCTGCGGATGTTACTTTCACGCCACATTTATAAAACTTCGAGCTCTATGAATTGTCCCCTCATTCTCTCACCTCTGCTGCTTCTTAGCTCCTTTGTGAGAAATGCAGCTTTGTAGACTTAAAAGATTCCCATACGTTCAGAAATTTTTGTTGTCAAAGATTTTGAATAGTGTAAAGATGGAGTTTTAAACAATCATCCACCAGTAAAAACAAGTTTTTTAAAGGTTTACTTAATTGGGAAAATTTAGTTTTGAAAACACATTTTAGTTATACTTGTTTTCAGTTGACGGCTTCTAAAAAGAAGGCACTTTCTTGGTAATGCTCTCACTACTGACCAGTTTAAGCACCACGCAGAGTTCCTGTTGATTCAAAAATAGGAGGTGACTATCAAGAATTGGATATATGGGAAGGAAATGTTGGAAACGGATCTCTAAATTTGATCAGAACCCACCTGTCTTGTAAATGCAGATCACATAATATTGATTAATATGTACAGAGAAACACATTTTTTAAGTGAAAAATATATAAAGCCTTCTGTCTGCATTGATATAAGACAATAAAAGTTCCCATAAATATACACAGACAGTGTAGGTAGCGTTTATAAAAGCTCATTAAGCCTATGCATGGCATTTTATAAACTTAAATTATATAATTGTTCCTAGTTAAATTGCCTGGAGGTAATTTTGATTATTGGTCCATATTAGCCTCTTTAAGTAAAAGAATTTAAATAAATTTCAATAATTGTGCTAAATGAATACGGTATTTTAAACCTGTTTTCAAGTTAAAAACATATAAAAAATAATTAAAGCATAAATGTCATAAAGTTTCCTGAGTAAATTTGATAATAAAGAGATTTCTTTGTTCTAGATGTTTATCCAGTTAATCCTAGAATAGAAATTTAAAAAACTGTACCATACCTAGAAAACCTATTATTGTTCTTCCTGTGGCCTAAATTTATCACCAAGAACCGCATCAGTGAAATCATAACTCAATCTGTTAATGTCAGCTTAATGCCTAAGATTTCTTGAAAAATTCAGTTAAATTTCCTCCAATCAACAACACGATTGTGTTACCTTTCCACCTGTCTGGTTCTTTTTCAATGACACACTTCATACCCCTTTCTGATGCCAGATTTGCATATAATTCTTTGGTAAGGTAAAAACAGAAATCTACCTTTCCATCCTGTTTTTTTTTCCTTAAGTAACTATTAAAATTGTATTCGACTCCGTCACAGCCTGACTCCTTCTCTACCGTGATCTGCTTTGACACCATTCCATGTCACAGCAGAACTATCTTGCACTGAAGTAGAAAATTTTTCAGTGAAAAGTGAACTTTGCTCCTTCAAGTTTCAGTAATATTTGATAGATTTGCACAACTCACTTAATTCAAGAGTGCATTTTTACCACAAACACATAATTTCTTTCACTATGTTATTTTAAAAATAATGAATCAAAGTCATTTGCTTTAGAAAGGCAACTTAAAATTATTTTGTTCCAATAACCAGGCATTACCCACAACTCTACACTTAAAATGTAAGTGTAAATAAATTATGGGATACTAAACTATTTGGCTTTTTACTTCAGTCTCTTCAAAATTGAAGAAAGGCTCAATTGGGACAATATTTCCAAGCACTTCATCATTAAAATTACCTGGGAGTTTGTTTAATAAAAATAATTATTAGTGGGCCCTACAATAAACCTACTGAGTCAGAGTCTCACCAGAGATAGATGCTTTTTCTTTTTCAAAACAAGATTTTATGATGGGAAATTTCAAACACACAAAACATAGAGCATAATAAACTCACATGCAGCCATCCTGTGGCTTTAACAATTATCAACTCAAGATGAACCAAACTAAGGATTAAACTACCACACTCTCCCTCTTCCTATATAATTTTTGGAACAAGTCCCAAACAGCGTCTTTAGTTCACCTCTATATATTTCAAATAGAAATAGTTTGATTAATAGTTTAGTATTTTCAAAGTATCTCATAAACAAGACTCTTAATTTAACATGACCAAAACAACATTATAACCCCTAAAAATCCACCAATCGGTACCAAATATCATTCATACCTCACTGTTGAAATTTTTCATTTATAAAGACATTGTTTTTCCAGTTTGTCTAAGTCATTGATTCAAACAATGATTGCATAATTTTCTTGATTTCTAGATATTTTAAATTTTTTAATATTAGGGTCTTTCCAAATTGTTTTTCTCCCTTTCAAAGTTTTTGTTGAATATGTATTTTAATAAGAGCATCCCATGATTCTTATCAAACAATTTGGGGAAATTCAGCTTCTCTGTGTGTGCATACATAGATGTCTCAGCCTCAAGACTGTCTCACCACAACGTGGAAAGGCAGTTGACCTTTCCATTATTTGTTGTTTCATGTGTAGAGCTGTGATAGTATCTGTTGTCTTTTTGCAATGATGCTGTGAAGATTAATGAGCTAATATCGATAAAGCAATCTGAACATGAGAGAAGAAAGGCTCCTTTGAAAAGCGTTAAGACCCTTACAGCTCTTCTGTGAGAGGCAGCTCAGTCACCTCTAGCAAACTCCCTCTGTCTTATGTGAATTGTGTATTAATGATGAATTAAAGATGGATGCATGTCAATTTTTCTCAAACAAAATAACGATAAATTATATAGAGAGATATACAGAATGTCCAAATTTCACACAAACTTTATACATAATATAATATTTTATAAATATTAAGTAAGGATAGAAAGAAATAACTCATCTACAGATTTTACTATTTCTCCATTTGGTTAGATTGACATAGCCTAAATTTCTTTATTTGAAATTTACATATAAAGTATTGTAAAAATTAATTCTCTCCCGTACAATAAAAGTACATTTTAATTCCACAAAATCTCAATAGACAGTAGGTTATTTATCTATCTTATTGTAAGCAAGATTTAAATTGCTATGACCAATTTCTATAGAATCATTGAGTTTTTAAATTTTATTTATAATTTCATGACTATATTATCATTTTATATAAATTAATTTTGTAGTATAAGATTCATTTGGTAAATATTGAAAAGACCTTGAAATTGAAAGTAAGAAAACTCTAGTATTCATCTTTCTAAAGCAATTAAAATGTGTAATTTTTAGTATGTCACTTTACCTGTATGAATTATAATTTATTCCGTAATATAATAAATCAGTTGATCTTTTTGAGTTTTAAAATTCTATGAATTGAGGAAGAACTATTTCATTAAAATAATTTTTTATTGTATTTACTTGTCCTTTCATTTTTGCTAAACAAACTAAAATTCAGACTCCACAACAATGAGAAATGTAGAGAGCAATTTATACTTAAAATCTCTTTCATTCCACTGTACTTTAGTTGCCTTCTGCCCTTGAATGATTTATTATATAGTAGCGATTTATAAAATCATAGTCTTAGAGGACTTACCTAATTAATATCCCATTATTTCCTAAACTTCAGTAGTAAGTGGAATAGAAGGATGTATGATACTTAAAATTAACTGTCGAAACAGCAAAACATTTTCTTTTAAAGTACATAAAAACATTATTTTAAGGCAGTTGCTGTTCTACTATAAACCATATACAAAAACAAGTAGACAAACAAGGCCATGAATTTAGGAATGAATGCCTCAAGTCTGGTCTTTTAAACACTATTTAAAATAGATCTTGTCAAGTTTTACATAGTTTAATCTTCTATTTTGAAATTTCTGTTCTATTTTACTTGATCTCATTATTGCATACTGTAATCAAATGACTGTTTCATGGATACTCATATATCTAATTCCCAAGGTAAGAACAATACTGAGAAAGATTATCCTCAGAGTAAAATAACAAAAGTTTAAATAGAAATCAATGGACACCTTTAGGAAAAAGAATTTTACTGTGTGTATATATCAAAATAGCATTTACGTTTCTCCTTCTATTTTGAAGTCCTATCATAGGGCAAAATGGGCTGCCAATTAATAAGCAAGGATAATAAAGAAATATGACAAAGAAGAGGGCTTCATTAGTTAATAGAGCAAATAGGGAAAGAGCTAGTAAATTAGGAATGTCCTTAAACAAGCCAATAATTGACTGAATGTAGAAACTTCTTTATTTAGGCTTCTCACCAGGGTAACATCAATGCCTTCATAATGGAGGATACAGGTGCCACTTCTTGAACTGTATACTCTTAGCCTTTTATGCTTACATATATATAGAAGTACAGTTATGTATTTGCATAATGAAGGGCTTGGTCCTTGGAAAAAATAGACATTAGTTAGCCCTTCTTTTCAAATTAAGACAAAAATGTAAGAAAATTACTCCCATTTTATAAGAGGAAATTAACGTTCTGAGGCCGTAAGTCTGGGGACATTTGGCCACGCTTCTGTCTGCCTTTCTACCTATCCTGTCAGGTTAGTGAAGCAGCTGACCATTTTGACTGTACTTTCATTCTTTTTATCTTCAGAATTCAAGTCACTTGCTGTTTTCCCCTTATCGCATCACCAGTAATAAGCAAGGTTTCCATGTCCACAAAATCCCTAGGTTGCTATAAGAATAAAGAAACAAAATGTTATCACATCTCCTTGGATTCCTAAATTTTTAATAGGCTATAAATTCCTTGTGAAGAGCAGATACATT
>CAUYRH010098119.1:0-14421 GCA_963574655.1 Perodicticus potto
CTGCAGATGATGGTGTGGATGTGGAGAGAAGGGAACACTTTTACACTGCTGGTGGGACTGCAAACTAATACAACCTTTTTGGAAGGAAGTATGGAGAACCCTCAAAGAACTCAGGCTGGACCTCCCATTTGATCCTGCAATTCCATTTCTGGGCATCTAGCTAGAAGAAAAAAAATCTTTTTATCATGAGGACACTTGCACTGGACTGGTTTTTGCAGCTCAATTTAAAATCGCCAAAATCTGGAAACAGCCTAAATGCCCACCAACCTAGAAATGGATTAACAATCTGTGGTATATGTACACTATGGAATACTATTCAGCCATTCAAAAAAAATGGAGACTTTACATCCTTTGTATTAACCTGGATGGAAGTGCAACACATTATTTTTAGTAAAGCATCACAAGAACGGAGAAGCATGAATTCTATGCACTCAATTTTGATATTAGGACAATTAATGACAATTAATGACACAGTGGGGGTGGGCAAAGGTGAGAGCACAGAAAGAAAGAAGGAGGGACGGGTGGGGAAAGGAAGAGCAGAGAGAGGGAAGGAGCAAGGGGGTGGGTTCTTGGTGTGTGCTACCTTTTGGGGGCAAGACACAATTGTAAGAGGGACTTAACCCAAAAAATGCAATCAGTGTAACCTGGTTTCTTGTACCCTCAATGAATCCCTGATTAAAAAAAAAAAAAAAAGCAGGACTTTGATGAAAGAATAAAGACAAGGATGAGATAACAGATAGTAGAATGAAGAGAAAAGAGTGAACCAGAATTTAAGATTAATAGTGAAGACCAAAAAACCACTTCTGGAGAACTAATAAATAAAATAGAAAAAACCCCAAGGTTGGTTAAGTTTGTTAAATGCCTTTTTGATATCTCTGGCATCTATGCAAGTGACTGTATATATTTTTCCTTTTGTCAGTTAAAGAACCAGTTACCTTAATAAACAAAAATCCTTTACAAATAAGGAAAAAGATCATTAGACAAGTGAAGATCATGAACAAGTTGGTCATACTAAAAATAACTGCAAATGCCCAATTAACTCAGACACAGATACACATACCTGAAACTCAAACTCATTTTAAAGAGAGGCAAATCACAAAAAGGATTTGGTACAATCAGACTGGCAAGAATTGACAACTGTGTTAAAGTTACTGATGAAATACAGAACTAGGAAATCTCATAAATTATCAGTGATGGCGTAAATTTCTGCAAACTCGTTTGAGGACATTTTGACGATATCTAACAAATATTACGTCAATCAATATTTAACCCAACAATTATGCTGATAGGAATTCATCACACAGATATGTTTGCATAAAGCTGTAAAGGCAATGTACAACATATTAATTGTACTATTATTTGAAATAGCCAAACTAAATACCTGCCTTCTAAAATTAAAAACATAGAAACAGACATGAATTCTCCATGCCTGTTAATTATGTTAAAAAAAATTATGAGACATTTATGCCATGAAATGCAGTGAGCTCATTAAAAGACATTATGGAAGGTGGGAGGAAAGCTTCAAGACACATTATTAAGAGAAAAAAAATGCAAGGTCAAAACAACAAGTATAGGAAAATTCTGTAAATGTTAAGAAACAAAACCAGGGAAAAACCATATGCATCCTTCAATCTATATCCAATTGTTACCAAATCATACGGGCTTCATTTTCCAAAAGGCTGAAATGCATCCATTTCTTCTCCAACCACATGCTAGTCTAAGCTACCTTCATGCAAGTCCAAACTAGCCTCACTTCCCACCTGCATTTCTGCAATAACCTCCTAAACTGAATTCTAGCCCAGGATTTCTCCCCACTTCTGGTCAGTCAGCACTCTTGCCATTCTAGGCACATTCAGGTTTTTGAACAAGCTATGGCCCTCTTAGCAGGGTCTCCTGCACATGCTCTTGCCTCTGTTGGGAATATTCCCCCCTAGTCTAATGCAGTTTTCCATTCTTCTTTCAGATTTCAGCACGATAATCTTTCCTTCAGAGAAACTCACACATTCTTTTATATTAGACTTAATTTATAATTATACATTTACCTGAGTGTAATTAATATCTATTTCCCTCTGCTAGACTACAAGTTCTAGGACAGTGATTTTCAACCAGTGTGCTGTGAAAATTTTTAAAGATCATGAATTAAATTATTTTCAAAAGAAGTTCAAAGCACAATAAGTATATTATTTTAGCTCCTTTTTGATCAATATAAGTGTGTCGTGGAAGTTTAATTACAGGCGCAAGTGTGTTGTGAGATAAAAAAAGGTTGAAACACACTGCTCTTGGAAAATCGGTATTGTGTGATTTTATTTATCATTGAATCCTCAACAAAGTATGTGTCTCAAAAGTCAAACAAACAAAGTGCTTCAATCACTGTCTCCATCTATCTTTCTATGTGTTTGTCCATCCACATCCATCCTTCCACCCATACATGTATCTATTCATAGTTATATGAAAAGTATCTAGAAGTAGTTAATCATCTAATGATTAATATCTAAAGAGTGGGGCTAATGGAAGGAATGGGGGTGGGTAGAGAGTTAAATATATTTTAAATATTTGTATTTGTTCGCATATTTACTAGGAATACTAAGTAATTAAAAATAACTTTTCATAACAAAGCTGCCATAATACTTCCTTGTTGATGACATGAGATCAATTGTATCTTAAAAATATCTTCAGTCTACAAAGGTAATTAATAGTATCTTAGTACCCTGTCACTGGGACTATAATCACGCCTCTGAGAGACCTGCATACTAACACGATTTGCTTTTCTTGCTAAGTCAGTTCAGTTCTATTCCAAGTATAAATAGATCTTTTCATAAGCGTTCCTCAGCACGTTTGTATACTCATGCAAAGGCACATCTTTTTTTCTCATTAAAGGTGTTAGAAAATTCCTCCAGGAAATTCAGGCACATTGTCATAGTCTTTTCACAGAAAGGAACAATGTGTAGGAAACAGATTCTCTTGATTTGATTAATGAACAAAAGAACCTCTTTAACCCAATTCGCCTTAGATCACCTTCCCTTGATGGAACTACTAGCTTCTATACCAAGGCATGAAGCTAAGTTCTCAATAATTAGGGAAGAATTCTGGGAATTAATAAGAATCTTTCTTGATCTTTATTTTTAATTAAGATACCAGATAGTCCCTCTTAAAAGACTTTTTAGTTTGGAGAATTATCTCGGCAGCAATATGGGCCACATCAGTTTTGTAACATTTATACATAGCCACCAAACATCCTTCCAATCGTCAGATTTGATTGAAGAAGTAAGCCCCAAACTTCTAATTCTGTTTTCTAAACAGGTACATGTCTGACTTGGAATACTATTGTAGAATAGTTTGTAGAAGGAACCCTATAGATTAGAAAGAAAACAAGGCCTTTCTGTTCTTTTTCCAGGTTTCCTAAATGGTTACATAAAATAGGTGATCTTGCTGAACTATTTATCAAATCCTGCACTCATGTGTTGTATATTGTAACGACTTCAAGAACTTTTGGAATTGGAGACAAGCTATGGAGTATTATCAGATATCATTCATCTACATAGAAAAGAAATCTCACTCGGATACTCACTGGGGCAATGGTGACAGTAGGAGAATATTCAATGGAGATTTGATTCTGTGAAAATCTATGACTTCCTTTAGAGGATAGAAATCTATAAACCCATTCACCCTCAGTTTAATTTCTACCTGTGGTACAATTTGCTCTTAGAATAATTAGAGGGGGCCACTTCTGACTGCAGAAGCCCAAGGATTTAGCCACTTGAACAGAAAGAGTTCTTCTTATACAAGTGACCTCTGGAAAGAAGTGCCGGGTACTTCCTGGTATTCTAGCGTACACCAATAAATACATTTTGGAATTATTTTATTTTTTTAAAATATCAATAAATTACAAAATGTATTTATATGGAAGGATTGTACTTAAAATTACTACTACTTGGAGCAATGTCATAGCAGTCAGAATAAGGGTTAGTTTTGGGAAGAGATGCTGATTGTGAAGAGGAAGGGGGACTACTGGATGCTGGAAATGTTCTAAATATAGTGTCACTGGTGGCTCCACAGATATGTATATATATATATATTTTTTCACTACATATATACACACTACATGTATATCTATAGTATATGTGTACTATATATGCACACACTATATATATAGTATATGTATGTAAAAACTCATTGAGCCATACAAAGATGATTTTGTACTGCATGAATACCTTGATTAAAGCAAAACTTAAGCAGAGGTATAATTGTTTTCTGAGGAAGAAGACGAGAGACCTCTGCATTGGGGAGATGACCTTTTAATAAGAGAAATAGCACAGTCTGATTGTCATCTCTAAAGTCTAATAGAATTTTATGGCGCAATAAGAATTCTGTTACAAATAATGTTTTTCAGGTGTGCTAAGTAGGGGGCCCTGTTAATAGCTGCAGGAGAATGAGAACGTCATTTGAAATGCTCAGTTTTTATTAATGATCAGAAAATGACAACTGGCCGCCAGCCTGCTACTTGGGAAAATAAACTAGTTGAAAATTGCTGCAATAGAAATTTCTTTCCAGTCTTGGCTTCAAGAGTCCCCACTTATATTTAAAGGAGCACCCAAATTATTATAGCCTTTCCAGGGAAATATCAAGTACACTACATTACACACAGGGCAGTGGTGTTTGCTGGGGGAGCAGGGAGGAGCTGGGTGTGTTGTCACACTTTCTAAATATTGGAGAATTGCTCCCTCCTTTTCCATCCAACTTAATCTGCCTTTAAATCTTTGAGATTTTGGACTGCACATTATAAACATGGATCCTATAATTATACTGTCATTAGAATATAGGTAATAATCCACCCTTACACTAAACAAGTCAGAACTGAATAGCGTCAGATGATGGGGTAACAAAAAAAATGTATAAACCAAGTAGCCAATAAATAATTGAGACAGTTGGAAATACCCAAGCTCACTCCCATTGCTGGGGAGGCAGGGCTGAGTTCCCAAATAGAACGGGCCTGTAGAACTTCTAGAAAATTTCCAGATACATCATCACGCATGAATCTTGCCCTTCTGCTAAAATATTTCAGCCAGTCCTAAATACCAAGTCTTATCCTTAAACAGAAAGTTTGCATACCTCTTTTCACAGCCTCTGGACACAGTAGTGGGTAATTTCTTGTGATTTCATACGTACATTATGACTTTAAAAAAATTGCCTAAACTTACTTTCTATTTAAATGTATATTTAGATTTCATATTTCTCAACCTAGATGGACTGTTGTTCAATAACCTCAGTCTTATCCCATCTGAACCCCAATGTCCCCCTAAACTTCCATGTAGACTGTTCCTAGGTCTCTTCTAGACAGAGCCTCTCTCCTGAGGCCCATGCCTCCATTTTCAGTTTGAAACTGAGCTCATGTTCTCTCCACACCCTCGCTTTTTTATCCTGTGTTCTCAAGGTGACAAGCTCAAAACCTGAGCCAAGCAATGACCAAATCAGGTCTTCTCTGCTTCCAATAAATCTCTTCTTTCCATTTCTTTCCACTTGACCTGTCCTGTACAATATTCAGGCACCCCTTCCTCTCTGCCTAAATGTCTCCAGACTCTCCCTTCATCTGCCCACCCTTCACAACAGAGTTACTCTTTCAAAATACAGATCTTACCACGTCTGAGCTTACAACCTTCTATGGCTCCCCATGTCACAGGGAATAAAAACCTCAACCCCTTAGCTTAGTATTTATCTATAAGGAGACGATAGTCTAATTTTCCAAACTTAATCTTCAAACAATGTTCTCACCCCTGGACCTTATGTTTTGCTTATATCTCCTGCATTTCCCCCCAACTCCAATTATCATAATACCTTTACAAAAACAGTTCCCTTCAGCTTGAATGTTCATTTCCTATTAATGTCAAGTGAGAGACAGTATCATTTTGTGATAAGATGCCAGACTTTGGCTTCAGACAACCTGGGTTCAAAGCCAAGAACTACCACTTTCTGGTCATCAAATCTTAGGTAAACTGCTGTTTAACCTTCACCCCAGAGCCGCAGCTTCCTCATAGCTATGTAAAGAGGACAATAACAGAGTGATGTCACAGGCTTATAGAACTGTAAGCATGGAAAGCACTTAACAATCTTATTAAGCATTCATATCAGCTGTTATTGCCATTGATGTCATCGTTATCATCCTCTACTTCAATATTTCTGCCCCACCAATTGAAATCAATGTTTTCTTCCTTTTATCTCCCTGTCCATGGCTCTATTGATAATATTTATCAAAATGTGCCATTATGATTTCCCTTATTTCACAAATGCATCGAGTTTATTAGCACAAACACCCACCTTCATCTTCGTAGCACACACCTGGTGCTTTGTACTCCTCCCCTCAGTTATACCAGATCGCACTCATGTCTCTCATCAGCTGCAACCCGGACAGCAAGTTCGAGTCTCCACTTCCCCACTTCGGTACACTGATATTCACTGAATCTTGCAGAGTCTATTTCCTTAACACATTTTGTAACCTGGCCCTCTCTGACAGAGTCAGCATTGCTTGTGTGAAGTGTCCTTCACCCAGATTATTATAATTGTTAGTAACCAGAGCCTTATAATCCAAGTGGCCTCCCAAAGTACACTGTGATCATCCCTACTTACCACAGTGACACTTCTTGCTTATGTAATTAGCAACTAAATAGCAAGCTATTTTTTTTTATTGTTGGGGATTCATTGAGGGTACAAGAAACCAGGTTACACTGATTGCATTTGTTAGGTAAAGTCCCTCTTACAATCGTGTTTTGCCCCCAAAAGGTGAGGCACACACCAATAAATAGCAAGCTTTTTGCATGCAGAGATTTTGTTTTATTCAAAGTGAATATCCCAGGGTTTGGCCTCTAATAAGCTATTGAAAAGCTCATATTGCAAAAGTGAATGCATCATCACATTCTATTATAACTTCACATAACATAGGTTGAAACTTTACCTTACAAATGTCCCACATATGGATTGTAGGACACACTGCTATGCTCTGATGCTGGGTTAAGGGGTGAGATATTCCTTAGGGGAGTTAGAAATTCTGTTCCAATAGTTTCTGTGAGAGACATGCAGGCCAGAAGAAGTAGGTAGAAGATAGGCCCAGAGATAGCATGGGACCGTCATAAACAATATGAGATGCTCTCTCTTTTTTAGGGTATGATGTTAGACAAGTTCAAGGATGACCGTGACGTAGTTATTGTTTTCAGGGGCAATACAGTCCATGCTGAAAAACCTCCCTTCCACCATGATGCATACTGTGATATACCACCCAGATCCCCCCTCAGCAAGTAGAACTGGTTTCCTAGCTACTAGGAGTATGGCTGGTCCTGATGGATTTCCTTTGGCTGATGAAAGTCTCATCACCCAAATCGTGCCCCTTCCCAAGGTGGCCCACATTCAGTGATTGGTTCATGCAAAGACATACTTGGAGTTGACTCAGTCAACTTGGAGTGACTCTGAGGGTCATCCCAGCTCCAGCACTGCTTGAAGATTGGCAGAGACCTCCCCTGAGACTCCATCACAGCCTTCTCCCTCTATCCAAACCTACTTCCTTCACCTTTCCTACCACAGATGTTGATCCCAGTAAAACTCCTCGAGGCTAAATTCTGCCTCAGAATCCGCTTTCCAGAGAACCTAACTCTTAAAAACCAATGATAATGAAGATAAGATGGAATTTTATGACTGTACACACCAGAAACCAAGCAGAGGTCTATGGGCCAAGTTTAGTCCCTAGAATTGTTCTTTGTGGACTTTACAAGGGTTAAAAATTATGAACTAGTTCTCAACATTTAAAACAAGTTATCTTCAAAAACCTGAAGCTCTGGTAACAATGGGCCAATATTTGCACATGGCACCAAGAAAGAGCTGGAGTCGAGGGATAGTGTTCCTTTTATTTATTTTATTTTATTTATTTATTTTTTTGAGACAGAGTCTCAAGCTGTCATCCTTGGTAGAGTGTCATGCCATCACAGTTCACAGCAACCTCCAACTCCAGGGCTTACATGATTCTTTTGCCTCAGCCTCCCAAGTAGCTGGGATTACAGGCGCCCACCACAAAACAGCTCTCACAGGCTCCAATGAGCTACAGCCTGAACCCCCATTCTTCATTCACTTTCTAACCTGCCTGGCCCTGAGGTCAACTGAGCTGTGGGTCAGCACAGACTGATTCAAGGATTCTGGTTTCTACCCTCAAGGCAGGCTACTTCCTTCATCAGCCTACTATTTCCCTCCATAGTTTACACTCTCATCTGACTTCTCTCATAAAACAGACGCCTCCTTGTCTTTGTGAGTGAGTTCTGTGTCATATATCTTGCTGTCCCCCCAGCAGATGCTCAAGGCTGGGGGACATAGCAGTTTCTCAAAGCAGGTTTGCTAAGAAAATAGAATTTAAACAGAAGAATCCCTTCACCATGGTGTGATCACTATGAGCAATGTCTACTGTTCTAGAATATTCTGAAGGAGAGTCTGCACTTTTCTGAGGCATGAAGATGTTTTCCTGACACACAGAAAGAAGCTCTCCTTTACAGAATGTGTGACCAGCAGTGTGTTTTCAAGGCTTAAGGATGAATATGGGTTTTTGGAGTGGTTTAAAACTCAGAGGCAGTAAGTAGCCCATATCAGAGAACTCTTTTATTGGCTGAAGTCCCCCAAATCAAGTCCCTGGGGAGCTCAGCAATGCAGAGCAGTTCTTGGCTCTGCTGCCCATATGCAGGTAAATGGCTGAAGTAATTGCTGTCCTTGGGCAGTCAAGTCAAATAGAGAATTGAGACTATAAAAGGGCAAGCGCTCCTACAGAGGAAAAATTATAAAGTATTGTTAGATGGAATAGAATGTGACTGCTGACATTTCACCTTTCTTTATTATAGCAATGCTTTAAGAAAGAAATGTAGTTAAGGTTGTCAGAATTTCATTTTAACCCCCTCTTCTGAGGCTGTTAAAAATTCACTCATGCTGAAACTTGCCTTTCAGGTTCTCAGCCAGATTTGTGCTTTGTTTTTAATCCGTTGTTCTCTAATGGAATGCAAAATGTAAGTCAAGGGAAAGGGTTTTTCCAAGGATCTTTCCACAGACTGCTTCCTACCTCAGTTCCCTTTTCCTAGTCTGTCCCCATTCTCTGCCATAACAACAGAAACAACCCCAAAGACACACTCGACGGAGCGAGGATTAAAGGCTTTTGGCAGTGTTTATAAAAATAGCTTCAGCAATAAGCAATACTCAACAAGTAGGAATCTGTTCAGTGGCATTCGCTAAACACAGCCACAAAGTTGGAATGCCGTACATGTCCATGGGAGATGTAGTTGAATCAACATGTATTTTTGGAGCACTCACTGAATGAACGGTAACCAATGACAGTTCAAAATGTCTGCATCGGTGTGACCTACAGGTGACAATCCGGTAGGAAGGAGGAACCGGAGATTTGTGCACAGGCTATATTTGTAGAGCAAACCCACTGATTTTATCTAGACTGTATGCTCTTAGCACCGAAAGCTCCACATGCCTCTCCCCACAGCCATCTCCCACTGGTGACAACATGCTAAGGGGCAGAGGAGAGAGGCAATAATTTACTGGCCAGTTACCATGTGCCAGGCAGAATGTTAGGCACTTTATTACAGTAAGGTACCATGAAGGTATCGAGAGACATGAGGCCCACGCCCATCCCTGCTCCCCAGCTGAAACACACTTTAGAGATATCCACCTGCACATAAATGGCTTTAAAACTCTCCCAGGCCTGCTTTGCTTATCCTAAAGTAAAGCAGCTGTCCGGCTAGACTTATTATGTTGATTGGCAGATGAGATATGGCCGGGTATAACATCTACTTTTGTAGACATCACACCACCTCCTCGATAGACGTGTTAGGTCTTGCAGGTGCCATATGGGAAGACTGCTTCCCATAACAGCAGTCCCAGAACCTGGGAAAATGCTACAATTAGCCTTTTGTTATTATAAGGATTTCTGTAATACTTTCCACTTGAAAACTGCTTAACAACCAACTCTGCTCTGCATGTCCCATAAGAAATTGGATAGGTTGACACTTACTAGCTCTGTTATAGCCTCGAATCCTCAGGCCCAGGGTTCAAAGAAACCAAGGGTTACTCAGTCAGCTCAGGCTTATAACCAACACAGCTGTTCTGTTTTTAGCCAGCCTCTCAGCCTCAGCCTCATGCCCAGCTGGTTCCGAATCCTTTTTCTGAATATATAGATATATATATTATTTTTAAATTCTTGGAATTAGGAAAATTATAATAAGAATATTGGCCCAAATTCTCCATTTTTAGCATGAAGAATGTGCAGCCTGGCCTTTTGCCAAGTATTAGAGAAATGATTTTGGCAGATTGGAGATAGCCCTGCAGACAATTTCCCTCAGCTAGTGGAAAAGCAACGCTGAATCTTTTCAGGGGCCATTTCTCGCAGCTTGAGACTGTGGCAGCAGCGAGGAAGGTGTGTCCCGGGCAGAGATCAGGTGCACCGCCCATCTGGGCAGAGGCAGTGGTGGTGGGGGTATGTGAGTGGGGAAAGCTGGTCGGTCTGAGAAAATTCCTGGGAGTACTGCTCAGGGACCTGCGCCTGCTCCACCACAGGAGAAGGTAAGACCCAGGTGGTTCTAGCTTCTCATACTTAGCTATTGTTTTAAAAAAAATAGGCAGCAAAATATTGTCCAAAATATAAGAATCACTACAGTTCAGCTTCAGTAAAGGTCCTGTGGAGAGGTCAGGCCATTTTGTCTACCATTCTTGACTAATGCTGTCATCCCACATTTGCGACAATAAGAATGTTTATTATCCCACATCACCATTTCATAATCCCTATGATACTTGGTATTAAATCTGGAGACAGTGATTCCTTGTTAAACCTTGTTTTTAAACTAGCATCTTTGTGGCTCCATAGGATATGTGCAATGATTGCTCAAACTATTTCATTTTAAAGCTATGGTAAGTGTTGTTATTTCTTCTAGTACCAGGAAAGACAGTCATCTCAAATTAGAACATACTGTATTTGTGAGCTGGCGTGTCTTTCCATTTTAACTTCAAATCTAATTTGTTTCTAATAATCTGTCTACTTCTCTTTTAGCTGATTGGGTCAGCTGATCCATCTCTATTTTCAAAATCAAACACTTCTTCCTCTGGACTCTGATTTTTCTCAAAACCACATCCATCATCATCATTATCACATCCAGTATTATTTGAGCACTTTCCGTGTGCCAGGCATTGTCCTGAGAATTCTACATGTGTTGACGTATTAGTAGTAGTGGGAATTATTGTGGTCCCCATTTCAGGGTAACCACGGGCACAGAACAGCCATGTTGGATTTGGCACACATGGAGTCTGGCTCCGGGGAAGGCTCCTGACAGCACAATTGTCCCTCATGGTGGGTGCCTTGCTGAGTATTTTGCCTTTTCAAAAGTATTTTTTATGTGCATCTTTTTATTTGATTCTTATAACCACATATAAGATTTTGCTTAAACAAGATTTCTCCATTTTATTTCTTCCAAGTCTAGGGAAAGTATTTAACATTTTATTATTGTTGACTTTACTGAGGGTTTGGTTAATTTTTTTCCAAATTAAAATTCTAGATTTAATTGAGAATTCAAGACTTCAGAAAATTGATCTATAACAGTTGTATTGATTTGGTGGGTACATGTGATTTTTTTCAATATCCGTATTTAATGTACAATCATCAAATTGGGGTAATTGAGATATCTGTCACCTCAAATATTTATCTTTGTGCTGGGAATATTGCAATTCTTCTCTTCTAAGTATTTTGAAATGTATAATAAAATTATAGTTAACTATAATTTCCTTAATATACTATCAAATGCTAGAACTTATTCCTTCTAACTGTATCTTTATACTCCTTAACTAACTAAAGTAACACTATGAACCTCACTTAAAAAAGGTGGCCCATGTCCATAATCCCAGCACGCTGGGAGCCTGAGGCAGGTGGATTCCTTGAGCTTAGAAGTTTGAGACCAGCCTGAGCAAGAGCAAGACCTTGTCTCTCCTAAGTGCAGAAAAATTAGCCAGCTCGTAGCATATGCCTATAGTCACCAGAAGGATCCCATGTGCCCAGGAGATTGCTGTAAGCTACGATGACACCACTGCACTCTAGCCAGGGGGACAGAGTGAGACTCTGTCTCAAAAATTAAAAAAAAAGATATTATTAAAACAAAAAAATTAAAGTTATATTCAACTGTAAATCATCCTCAAATTACAATCCATGGCTTCTTTTTTCCTCCTTTTAAAGCCAAGTTCTACATTTCTCAAGGGGATGTGCTGAACTCAGCAGAAAGGGAATATATTTACATGTGTCTTAAGTTATGACTGACTGTATTTCAAAATCAAATATTTTAGTCTTTACATATTTATAGTTATATGAGTAACATTTGTACTTTTATATACTTAGATTTTTACATACCAGGCCAAATTCCAGAAAGGATTTTCATAGATTTGGAACATATATTGCTTAGGATTTATATATAACTTTATTATCCTTTCTTGATATGGAGAATAAATAATTTATTCTGGTTTTTGTTATCTCTACGTATACCCACAAAGCTTTTTTTGAGAAAGGACGTATATGATAATGCAGCCCAATAAAAATAAATGCTAAATACCTTATTGAATTAATGTCTCTTTCCGTGCTTATTTGTAATTCTCAAATTTGCTGTTTGCAGTTTTTTGACACTTCATCATTAAACTTCTGAGTATTTTGTAGAAAACAACTAGGCTTAATTCCTTAGGAATACAAATAATACAGATGCCACTATTTGAATCTATACATTGCCTTGGAGTGAAGTCCTTCTATGCCTGGTATCTTACTGATCTTCGGGACAGTTCAGGGAGGTCCATGAAAGAGAAAATCAACATTTCTATATCATGCAGAGACAATAAAAGTCCTCAAAAGGATTAAAATAACCACTGTCACTCAAAGTCAAGCCAAGATGCCGTGACTCCTTATAGTAACTTCCTCTGAACAGGGTCTCACAGCCTGGTCTTGGCTCCCTCTCTATTACTGGCAGTCACATATAGACTTCCACTGTACAATGAGCCTTTCAAAAAAGTGGCTTAGAGAAGTTTGAGCTTAAGTTCAGCTACTTGGCCCATAAGTGTCTGCATAAAGAAATTCTAGGAGCACCTGGCAGAGGTCAATGCCCAGACCAAGGTCATAATACATGTACATTCCAGTGCTTGTGTTCAATGACACAGGCCAAGAAAGCATTTCCAAAACAGGCGGCTACATTTCATTTTTGCATGTTTAAAGCAAAGAAAATAAATACCTGCTGTTTCAAACAGCTGGGTACTTCGCTGGAATGCTGAGGTATCACCAAAGTCACGACAGTAGTAATGTTTTCTCAAGGTGGCAGGAAGATTCCATAAGGTGAAGGCCTATAGCCTGCCAACGAAGGAAGGCTTCAGACCACTGAATAACAGAATGATATAGGAGATGTATTTGATGTGTCCAATGTAAATCCAATCTTCATAATGGCTCTTTGGATTCAAGACTGAAAAAAAAATGAGTTTTGAAACTGGGTTCCACCCTATCTTTGGTATTAAAAGGGAAAAGGGAATAAAATATGTTAAACCTCCAACTTGGCTCCAGGTATTTTACATTTGCCATCTCAGTGAATCCAACAATGACCTTCAATAGATATATGAGGGTGCCAAAAACACAAGGGCACAATTTTAGAAAGAAAAACCTGTGTTAAAATAATATTCAAGAATGATGTATACAGGAATCGACTCCTATAACTTTAACAATACATAATGAGAAATTTTTAACACATATTTAAAATATAAAATAACAATATTTTAAAGCCTGTCTTGTAGTACTTGATATAACAAGAAAAATTTAAAAATTAATAAATATATTAAAGATTTAAACAACACAAATTTTAAAAATGTGAACTCTGTACCCAACAAAAGTGAAAGCATCTTCTTCTCAACTCGGCATAGAACATTTACCAAAACTGACTAAATGTTAGGTTCTATTTTTAAAAACTATTGTTCTAATCACAATTTATAAATAAACTTAAAATCATTCACAAAGATATTCAAGCAATTAAGGAAAGACTCTCCAACTATTTGTGTTGTTTTAGTTTTGTTTGGCTTTGTTAATTTAAAATTTATTATTACAATCCCCAAAATGTGGAAACAACCTAAATGCCCACCAACCCAGGAATGGATTAACAAGCTATGGTATATGTACACTATGGGATACTATTCAGCCATTAAAAAAATGGAGATTTTACAGCCTTTGTATTAACCTGGATGGAGATGGAACACATTATTCTTAGTAAAGCATCACAAGAATGGAGAAGCATGAATCCCATGTACTCAAGTTTGATATGAGGACAATTAATGACAATTATTGACATGGTGGGGGTGGGGGAAGGGGAGAGCAGAGAGAGAAAGAATGAGGGAGGG